>CAUYUJ010014560.1:871352-938852 GCA_963575745.1 Prorocentrum cordatum
GTCGAGGCCTTCAACGACCTCTGGGGAGACCTTCAGAGACCTCCGGCCTTATCGCCATCCTGCTCCTCCACTTTCTGCTCATCCTCCTTCTGCTCGTCCTCCTCCTACTGCCTCTCCTCCTCGTCCTCTGCCTATCCAGGGAGCTTTCCCCCAAGGCGTTCAGTGCGGCCGAACGGTCAGCACGTATGATCTCCGTGTAACCTATGTCATTCGCATCACCATCTAGCTATTCCTAGTCCTCCCTCCTCCTCCCTCCCTCTCGCCTCCTCCCTCCCCCCTCCCTCCCGTGAGTCCTAACGGGGAACGATCAGGGGGAGGGGCGACTGGCTCACGGGGGAAAACTTCGACCTGGAATCGGACCCGAGCGATTGCGGGTCGATGCATCCCCCCCTGAGTCTACCCCCCCCCCCCACTAACATTGCCCCCGAACCCCCTTCCCCTCCTCCTCCTCCTCCTCCTCCTCCTCCTCCTCCTCCTGTTGCGCTGCCCCACTCGCGAGCCTGGGAAGCCAGTCCTCGTCCGTCCTTCTCGTCTCCTGGCATCTACGTAGCCAGTTTGGATCAAGGAAGGAGCACACTCGAAGGCCCAAGTAATTCAGCGTATAATATTACACCCTCGGGCGCACAACGGACACATGTTGTGGGGTGACTGCCAACTATGGCAAGTTTGATGGAGCTTAGGTGGAATTATGTGTGGGCAGATGGAAGTCATCTCGAAGAGATCGCGTCCTGCACCAAGAGTGCGGTATTCACGCTTCTCGCAAGTACCCGGCCTATGTGCAGAGAGTCGGCTAGTGTTATTCGAAAGAGGGTAGGTAGACGTGTGGCATTTGATGCAGCAGTGCAATCAGAATTGTAAGCAAAACGTGGCGCAAGAGTTTTCATTGTGTGAGGCCGCGGCATGCGAGACCATCATGTTAGACGTATGATTCCCAATCTTCCCAAACTTTGGGACCGCTGTCTGGCCACTCGGAATCGCTAGAATGTGGTTGATGTCTGCGTCGTCGTGCTGTACGTCCTCTCCTCAGCCCTGAGTCAAAGGATCAGGACCCATCTGCACTCAGACTGTCGCTAAAATAACAGAACGGTGGCAAGCATGTCTGTTACAGTTGCCAACTCGCTGTTTGCCGATCATTCTCGCAGATTTGAACGATGGGCTGGGCTGTAGGAAGATCGAAGGGAGTCCGACCAAGCATGCTCGTCTGAGCACGGGGCAGACGTGAACGAGGAAGAGGAGGAATAATTGAGCAAGAATCGCTGGCACGCCTTCTTGTTGGGCGCCCGATTCATCGGGGATAACTGCGCTCTGGGGTAACTCTCTCTGGCTTGGGCCCCCGAACCGCGAATCTGTAGCTATCCCTGACCGCCCCCAACCCTGATGATTCGGGAGATTTGGGCGCCCAAAATATCTGGGATAACTGCGGTCCGGGGTAACTCCGGCTTGGGCCACCGAACCGCGAATCTGTAGCTACCACTGACCACCCCCAGCACTGATGACTCGGGGCTCTGATCTTGACCCTCAGCACATCAAGACTGCCGCTAACACTCCGGGCAATTACGAAGCTACTTCTTTTCGATGACGGGTCTGATTGTTCGTCTGGTCTGATCGATTTCTTGTTCATACCTCACAGATGGTGTGCACGCCTCGTTCGTTGTAAGCTTCAAGCCCAGACACGCCGGCATCCCCGCCACCATGTCACAGTTTATCTCGAACTTACCTACAAGAAAGGCCCCAAGGAATGCAGTCTCCCCCGTCCTGCAAAATGGAACGAAGGTTCACTGATGCCGGTTGGCAAGACAGGCGAACAGCGTCTTGAACTTCTCAAGGGGTTGAAAAAAAGCTAGAGAAAAAAGGGATGATGATAGAATCCGTGTTCCCGACCAGGACGCACCCGATCATGCCTTCGAGTTGTTCGAGCAGTGCCTTGTTGAACTCGGGCCAGGTTTGGTCACAAAGCCACACGACATGCCTCATGAGTGCCCTTACAAGGCCAAGCTTGGACGAATGCTCCTTCAGAAACGCATTGAGCTTCGTGCGGCACGTGACTGCACGCAGGAGTTGGAGTTTGTGACGGCACGTGATGGCACAAACTCTAACTGACGGCGCGTGCCAGCACGCAAAAGCATTCTCAGAGACCCCGCGTCATGCGACAGAAGCACCAAAAAGCAGTTCACGATTCATGTGCGCAGGCCTCACATGAGGCATGGGCCCGACGAAAAACCAGCAGCCCACCGCAATTGCGGATAAGAACGAGGGGGCGGCGAGGGCGCCGGCAGTCTGCAAGGCTCTGGGATCGATCGATCGTAAAATCGATCGTGGGATGGATAACCAGATCCACAGTGGAATCGATAGTGACATCTATAGTGGGATCGATGAGAGGGATCTGAAGTGAAACGATTGTGAAAAAACGGCGATCACGTGAGTGATATACACACATATATTTGTATGTATATACATATATATATATATATATATATATGTGGTTGACAATCTCTCTCTCTCTATATATATATATGTGCATACATATATATATATATATGCAAAACATGTGTATACATATATATATATATATTACACACGTACATACATACATACATACATATATATATATATATATATATATATATATATAGAAACATCGCGCGCGCATCGCGCGCGCTCAGGTTCTAGCCCAGGCCGGGGGGGCGCTGGACGATCTTGGACAACGCTATCAAGCACAGGCGCGCGACGGCATCTGAGGAGCTTCTGGGGTGTTCCACATGCTTCGTCAACTGGCTGTTGGAGGCACCTCTTGGGTGCCTCTTGGGGGGCCGTCTGAGGGTCCCTTGGGGGCATCGGTTCTGCAATCTGAAGCCGTCATTGGCCGTCTTGGCTGCGTGGAGGCCCGACTTGAGGCCACCTGCGGCCAGATTGAGGCAATCCGGAAGCTTCCCGGGGGCCTCCTGGAAGCAGTTTTGATGCATTTGGGGCACTCTTGGGCTATTTGAAAGCCTCTTGGACGTCTCCCAAGGGCCTTTTGGGCCCTCGGGGAGCTTGTGGGGTCCTCGTCGGACCACTTTGGGGCCTCTTGCAGCCTCCTGTGGGCCTTGTGGGGGGACCGCTCTGCTGTTGGGTCGCGTTCCCCTTCTTGGGCCTCTCTTGGGGCCGTCTTGGGGCCCTCTCGGGCCGTCTTGGGCGCCTCAAGCACCGTCTTGGGGCCCTCGCGGGCCGTCTTGGGGCCCTCTTGGAGGCCTCTTCCTCTATGTGGGAGCGGTATTGGAAGCCTCTTGGGCCGTCTTGGAGCATCGGGATGCCAAAAGGCCGAAAACATTAAAACCCGTCAAAGCCCAATCGTAAAACAATGAGTTGTGCCTCTTGGGGCCACCTTGGGAGATGTCTTGGAACCTCGTCGGCCCTCTTGGGAGCTTCTTGGGGGCCTCTTGGATCCGATTGGGGGCCTCCTGGGACTTCCCGAGAACCTCTCGGGGTAGAAAGCTCGGATTCTCGGTTCATGTTTCCCTTCTTGGGCCTCTCTTGGGGCCGTCTTGGGGCCCTCTCGGGCCGTCTTGGGCGCCTCAGGCACCGCCTTGGGCCCTCGTGGGCCGCCCAGGGCCCTCTTGGAAGCCTCTTCGGCTATCTTGGAGCTGTCTGGGAGGCCTCTTCCTCCTCCTCGTCCCCCTCCTCCTCCTCCCACTCCAGCTCTCTCTCTCCTCCTGATCTTCCTCCTCCTGCCAGCGTTTTCCGGAGGCTCCCCGCCGGAACATGCTGTGCACAAGTAGCCCATCACTGCACCCGCCACCGTGCCCTGATGGGTGGGTCAGAAGGCCTCTTGGTGTTGGATTGGACTCGTGGTTGTCCTGTCGGGTACGTCGTTGAAGGCAGTTTTCGCAGCTTCTCGGTAGCCGTTTTGGACGATGTTGGGGCCACCTCCGGGCTTCTTTGTGGCCTCTATAGGCCTCGTTTTGGCCTCTCCTGGTTCCTCTTGGGGGCCTCCCTGGGGCCGTCTTGGGGGCCCTTGGGGCCTCACTGCGATCTCTCCGATCGGAGAGTTCAATTTTGGAGTCGTGGTCCCCCTCTTGGGCGCATCTTGGGGCCGTCTTGGGGCTCTGTTGGGCTGCCTTGGGCGACTCTGGGGCCGTCTTGGAGCCCTCTTGGGCCGTCTTGGGGCGCTCTTGGGAGCCTATTGAGCCGTCTTGGAACGTCGGACAGCCGAAAAGGCTGGCAGGCCAAAATCGTTCGAAAACCTTCGTACAATTGACGATTTCGGCCTCTGGAAGCGCTCTGGAGAGGCGTCTTGAAGCGTCGTGGAGTGCCTTGGGGGGCCTCTCGGGCCGTCTTGGGCCTATCTTTGGCGTCCTGGAGCGGTCTTTCGGCGACTCGGGGCCCGCTTGGGCCGTCTTGGGAGCCTCTGGAGGCCCTCCTGGACTATTTTGGACCTCCCCGGCCGCCCCTCCTCCCATGGGGGGTCGGAGGCGGCGCCCTCCGAGGCCCAGGACGCGGAAACCCTTTTTAAAAAACACAAGGAAAATGAGCCCCAGTAACCCCATGGAGGCTTTTCGGCGCTCTTGGACCGATGGGAGCTCGAAAACGCGAGAAGCCAAAAACATTGAAAAGAACATTGAACATATACGATTTTGGCCTCTCCGGGCCGTACCGCGATACCTATCAGACTTCTTGGGGTCTCTTGGAGGCCACTTGGGAGCCTCGAGAGCCGTCGGAAGGCTGACTTGGGCTGCTCGGGAGCGTCTTGGGCCATCCTTTCGCATTCTGGGGGCTCCTGGGGGGGCGTCTTGGGCCCTCCTGGAGCGCTGTGGAGGCTGCCCGGAAAGGCTGGGGCAACGGTGCCGGGAGCGTCCCCGAGATGTGGCCATATCTTTTCAGCGCGTTCCGGGAGCATCTTCCGGGAACGCGCTCGTGGCAAGGCGCCCACGTCCGAGGACGTTGGCAGGGGAAACCGCAACGCGTGATCATTCCAGCGCGTTCCGGCGAAGACCGTCCGGAACGCGCTTGGGCAAGCGCTGGGTTTGAGGAAGGCGAGTGGGAACCGTTCAGGCAGTTTGGGATGCTCGGGGCAAGAGGCGGAAGCCATCCTCAGAAGACATGCAGTCTTCCTGGAGCCGTCTTGCAGAAAACAAAAAAAAAAATGAGACCCTGCAGTCGTTCCTGGAGCCGTCTTGGAGCCCTCTTGGGCTGCCCTGGAGCCTGTTGGAGCCCTCTGCGGAATGGTCTTGGAGCCCGCGCCGAGGATCTGGAAAATGTCCGGGACCATCGAATCGCGGCGGCCTCCGAGGCCCGGGACGCCGAAACCCCGTGAAAACACAGCGAAAATGAGCCCCGGTACTCGCATGGAGGGTCGGGCAGCTGTTTTCGGGACCCTGGGTTAGAACCATCGCGCGCGCTTCGCGCGCGCTCAGGTTCTAGCCCAGGCTGGGGGGGCGCTGGACGATCTTGGACAACGCTATCAAGCACAGGCGCGCGACGGCATCCGAGGATCTTCTGGGGTGTTCCGCATGCTTCGTCAACTGGCTGTTGGAGGCACCTCTTGGGTGCCTCTTGGGGGGGCATCTGAGGGTCCCTTGGGGGCATCGGTTCTGCAATCTGAAGCCGTCATTGGCCGTCTTGGCTGCGTGGAGGCCCGACTTGAGGCCACCTGCGGCCAGATTGAGGCAATCCGGAAGCCTCCCAGGGGCCTCCTGGAAGCAGTTTTGACGCATCGAGGTACTCTTGGGCTACTTGAAAGCCTCTTGGACGTCTCCTGGTGGCCTTTTAGGCCCTCGGGGAAGCTTTTGGGGTCCTCGTCGGACCACTTGGGGGCCTCTTGCGGCCTCCTGTGGGCCTTGTGGGGGGACCGCTCTGCTGTTGGGTCGCGTTCCCCTTCTTGGGCCTCTCTTGGGGCTCTTGGGGCCCTCTCGGGCCGTCTTGGGCGCCTCAAGCACCGTCTTGGGGCCCTCGCGGGCCGTCTTGGGGCCCTCTTGGAGGCCTCTTCCTCTATATGGGAGCGGTATTGGAAGCCTCTTGGGCCGTCTTGGAGCATCGGGATGCCAAAAGGCAGAAAAAAAACGTCAAAGCCCAATCGTAAAACAATGTGTTGTGCCTCTTGGGGCCACCTTGGGAGATCTCTTGGAACCTCGTCGGCCCTCTTGGGAGCTTCTTGGGGGCCTCTTGGATCCGATTGGGGGCCTCTTGGGACTTCCCGAGAACCTCTCGGGGTAGAAAGCTCGGATTCTCGGTTCGTGTTTCCCTTCTTGGGCCTCTCTTGGGGCCGTCTTGGGGCCCTCTCGGGCCGTCTTGGGCGCCTCAGGCACCGCCTTGGGGCCCTCGTGGGCCGCCCAGTGCCCTCTTGAAGCCTCTTCGGCTATCTTGGAGCTGTCTGGGAGGCCTCTTCCTCCTCCTCGTCCCCCTCCTCCTCCTCCTCCCACTCCAGCTCTCTCTCCTCCTGATCTTCCTCCTCCTCCTGCAGCGTGTTCCGGAAGGCTCCCGCCGGAACATGCTGTGCACAAGTGCTGTCACTGCTCCCGCCACCGTGCCCTGGGTGGTGGGTCAGAGGCCTCATGGGTGTTGGTTTGGATCTCGTGGTTGGCCTGTCGGGGACGTCGTGAAGGCAGTTTCGCAGCTTCTCGGTAGCCGTTTTGGGACCGTTGTGGGGCCTCCTCGGGGCTGTTTTGTGGCCTCTGTAGGCATCGTTTGGGCCTCCTGGGTGCCTGTTGGGGGCATCCTGGGGCCTCTTGGGGGCTCCTTGGGGCCTCCTGGGGCACTCTTCAAGCCGGAGGGTAGAATTTTGGAGTCTTGGTCCCCCTCTTGGGCGCATCTTGGGGCCGTCTTGGGGCTCTGTTGGGCTGTCTTGGGCGACTCTGGGGCCGTCTTGGGGCCCTCTTGGGCCGTCTTTTTTTCGGAACCCCACAACTGTTCGCTGAACAAAACACACGTTTTCAGGATGGAGACACGCCGTGCAGCATGGCAATGTCTGCAATGCGAGCGGGAACGGTGCAACCTTCTATTTGAGGGTGCATGCCGCTCTGCCCTCACAGCTTGTGCAGCAAAGCTACGCGCCTACTCGTTAAAATGAGAAAGACGCGGAGGCGCAATGCCGCCGCAATGCGCGCAATGCCGCAAAGACGCGGAGGCGCAACGCCATCGCCGATGCACGTATCCCTCCGTCTCTGCCGTCCCGCGCCGCAGCCCCCTCCAAACGAGGCTGCCCCGACACGCCAAAAGCGTGCCGTGAGCTCGCGCGGGGAAAGCCACACGCTGCTTCGCAACGCCGGCTCGGGGCAGGCTGTGCGGCCCGGAGAGGGAGGGAGGCAGGGGGAGGGGAGGAGGGGGGCGAGGGACGAGGGGGGAATAGAAAAACACGGCGAGCAGGCGCCAAGAAGTGTCACGGTGTAGTGTCGCACCCTTTCGCAAGTAAGATCAAAATCCTTATTAGGTGTTTCATCTGCTTGGCAAGGAAGCCCACAAACAAACCACGTCATATCTACAATACGCAAGCGCCTGCCAGCAACACCTTGGGAACCAACGCAAGCATTACATCCTGACGCAATAACTCCACTTTCCGAACGAAAGGATCCAATGGTTGCACTTTCTGCCTTTACATTTCCGGAAAGTTGCAATCTCCGACCTGGCCAACATTTGAAAGAATAGGCGGAATCTTTGTGTCTGGCTGGCGAGCGGCGGGCGGAATTTGACTTGCCGCAGGGCACTGTAGCTCCAGACTGCGAAATGACGCTTCGACGTCTTTTTGTCTGAGATTGTCTGCCAACAAGAGCGTCCACTTGTAATCCGCCGGCCCCCTTGTGGGGCAACCAGGCTGCGAGGCCCGTGATTCGCAGTTTCCTGTACCAGTTGTAGTTTCTAGTTTCCAGTGTTACAGTTCTGCTTCTTGCTGGTTACTGTAACTAAATGACTTCTTGCTGACTAGTTGATTGACCGCGCGAGGGGGGGGAGGCCCAAACAAGACTTTTAGCACCCCCTGGGCGCGTTGTCTGAATTGCTGGGGGGGCTCGAAATCGACACCCCTCACGCAGATCCGCGAGGTCAGGGTCCAAAAACACAGGGGATTTGCCACATTTCTGAAATTCGGTGCCACCCCTCACGCAGATCCGCGGGGTCAGGGTCCAAAAACACATGGGATTTGCCACATTTCTGAAATTCGGTGCCACCCCTCACGCAGATCCGCGGGGTCAGGGTCCAAAAACACATGAGATTTGCCACATTTCTGAAATTCGGTGCCACCCCTCACGCAGATCCGCGGGGTCAGGGTCCAAAAACACAGGGGATTTGCCACATTTCTGAAATTCGGTGCCACCCCTCACGCAGATCCGCGGGGTCAGGGTCCAAAAACACATGGGATTTGCCACATTTCTGAAACTCGGTGCCACCCCTCACGCAGATCCGCGGGGTCAGGGTCCAAAAACACAGGGGATTTGCCACATTTCTGAAATTCGGTGCCACCCCTCACGCACATCCATCGCAAGGCGTGGTAACCCAAACTGCGAGAACTCCCTCGGCCCTTTAATCGCAAGGTGTGGTAACCAAGCCCGTAAACCATACACGTCTTACCAATCGCCAGGTGTGGTAACCCCTCTTGTGATCAGTTGGTTTTGCTGATTGCGAATCGGCTTCGCATGAAGTTTCGATACTGCTTCACGACAGCGCCAAGGCCTCATGACTTAGCTCTTCCATGGCCCATTCTCCGAGAGAGGGGGCCGGCGGCAGGGGGCGAAGCCCTTACGGATAATATATTTCGTTGCACAATATCTTGCATAATGTCGGTAATCGGTCGAGACTTAGATTTCTGTTGCCCGCCTGCTTCCAGATGGATGAATCTCGAATGTGTATATCGGCTGGTCGGCTGCCACTGCCACCCAACAACAAATCCAACCTACTATAATCATCCCACTTGTGCTCGTTCCGGATTGTGAAGATCCGTTTCACGGAGCCCTCTGCCAGACGATCCAAAGCTTTTGGTACATAATACTCGTAATTGAACTGGAAATGCGACCCGCAGAGGCCTGCCTTCCACAAGTTCGGCACTCGATATGCCTCTCGAGGTGCAGCCTGTCCCGCAAGACACCTCACTCCAAAAGCTTCGCACTCGCGTGCAGACGCGCTTGCCTCCGACCTTTTTTTCTTCGCGGTGGCGTTCGCCCACAGCTTGAGCAACACCGTGCTCTGGAGCTTGGGCAAGCCGCCCAAGTCAAGTGGAACCAGATCGTCGAAGTGCCCAGAGCAAGGGTGGCGTTGCACCGCCAGGTGGTATGTGAAAGCAGACGCTGCTCTGTGTATTGGATTCCGCACAACAAAAAGTATATTTGTTCGGGGGCCACGTGCCCATCTCCAAATACTTGTGTGAACCCATCCTTCTACGCGCAGTGACACTTGCGATTCCAACGCGCGTGCGTCACGCTCATCTGGGCACAGGTATCTCTCCATGCGTTCTGTCAGGGAAAGTTTGCATGCCAAGGAAGATCCACCCGCCTTTCCCACGTGTATAAATGTAATGGGCAAACGAAACTCACCCCGCGTTTCCGGAGGAAGGGCCGTAGACTGCAGCGCCTCTGGCGGCGCAATGCTTGATTGATTTGTTTCTCTCTCGCTCTGTCTCTCTCTCTCTCTCTCTCTCTCTATCTCTTCGTCGATCTCTATATTTCCCGATCTCTCTCTGCCTATCAGAATTCACCGCAACGGAAGTCCTATAAGCCAAGACGGTCTCAAGCGCAGCCGTAGAATTGGTCATGCTCGAACCACCATTGTCCGACGGACCAACACTGACTTCTGGCGGTGCAATGCTTGATCGACTTCTGTCTCTCCATTTTTCAGAGTTCATCCCAGCGGACGTCCCATTAGCCAAGACGGTCTCGGGCACAGCCTCACTACTGTCCGACGGTCCCGCAATAATCTCAATAGATTCAAAACTGCTCACTCGCAATGAAATGAAATATCCACGAACAAGACAGGTTGACAACAGTACACAAAAAGAGATCACAATGAAGCAGAAGGTGCAAACCCATTTCCAGTCCCTCATGCGGCGCCAGCTGCACCTTCGATCTATACTTGCCACCATCACGAAATGGCTTGAGCCAAAACGGCTTGAGCCAAAACGGCTTGAGCCAAAATGGTTACGGAGCCCTCTTGGGCCGTCTTGGGGCGCTCTTGGGGGCCTATTGATCCATCTTGGAACGTCGGACAGCCGAAAAGGCTGGAAGGCCAAAATCGGTCGAAAACTTCGTAAAATTGACGATTTCGGCCTCTGGAAGCGCTCTGGAGAGGCGTCTTGAAGCGTCGTGGAGTGCCTTGGGGCGCCTCTCGGGCCGTCTTGGGCCTATCTTGGGCGTCCTGGAGCGGTCTTTCGGCGACTCGGGGCCCGCTTGGGCCGTCTTGGGAGCCTCTGGAGGCCCTCCTGGCCCATGGGGGTCCGGAGGCGGCGGCCTCCGAGGCCCAGGACGCGGAAACCTTGTAAAAACACAGGGAAAATGAGCCCCGGTCCCGCCATGGGGGGTGGGGGCACCTGTCCTGGGGCCCCCGGCCTCGCCCCCAGGGATATATACAAGTGGCACGTGTGTGCCCAGGCTCATACAAAAAACTGAAGGGGCGTTTGAAGCAGGAGTGAAATGCAACATCGAAGTCGCACTCGAGCGCAAGTGGGGTTGCCACACCTTGCGATGTGTGTACCAGGACCCCCCAGGAAGCCTCAGGAGGCCCGACTTGGATACCAGAAGAGGCTCCAGGAGGCCCCAGGATTGTGAGTGTTGTGCGTGTGTGTGTGTGTGTGTGTGTGTGTGTGTGTGTGTGTGTGATGTATGCTTTGTGTGGTGCGTGCTTTTTGTGTGTTGTAGGTGTTGTGTGTGTGTGTGTGTGTTATGTTTGTCTAGCGTGTGATGTGTTGGGCGTGATTTGTGTCTCTGTGTGCATGTAGTTCTGAAGCCCCAGGAGGCCCCAGGAGGCCCCAGGCGGCCTCAGGAGGCCCCAGGAGACCCCAGGAGGCTTCAGGAGGCCCCAAGAGGCTCCAGGAGGCCGCAGGAGGCCCCAGGAGGCCCCAGGAGGTTTCAGGAGACCCCCAGGAGGCTCCGAGGCGGGGTCTGGGGTGCCAGAAGGTTCAGAAAGCCCCAGGAGGCCCCAGGAGGTTCCAGGAGGCCCCCAGGAGGCTCCGAGGCGGGGTCTGGGGCTCGATTTTGGAAGGATTTTTCAAGCGAAACCGCCATTCCCTGAGAATCGGGGTCACAATTATTGAAATTACCATGTGTTTTTGAAGGTTTTATGTTAAAATGTTGAAATTCCCATGTGTTTTTGGACCCTGACGTCACGATCTGCGTGAGGGGTGCCACCGATTTTCAGAATTTCGAGGATGTCCCGAGCGAAACGGCCAGAAAAATCGCGGACGCGTGCGCATTAATCGCCTCTGAGCTCTACTCCCTCGGAGAGGTGCGTATGAGAATATATATATATATTATATATATATATATATATATATATATATATATATACTAGAACCATCGCGCGCGCTTCGCGCGCGCTCAGGTTCTAGCCCAGGCCAGGGGCGCGCTTGAAGATCTTGGACAGCGCTATTCAGCACAGGGGCGTGACATAGTCGTGCCTCCCGAGGGCCTCTTGGAAACCTCTTGGGTCTTCGTGGGGGCATCTGAAGGGCTTCTGGGGGGCTCTCCATGCTTCCTCAATTGGCTGTTGCAGGCACATCTTGGGTGCTTCTCGGGGGGCATCTTGGGGCTTCTTGGGGTCCCTTGGGGGCATCATCAGGGTTCTCCAGGCCGTCGGAAAGTGACGTTCTGCAGTCTGAAGCAGTCAATTGGCCGTCTTGGCTGCGTGGAAGCCCGGCTTGAGGCCACATTGGGGCAATCCGGAAGCCTCCCAGGGCCTCCTGGAAGCAATTTTGATGCATCGAGAGCACTGTTCGGCTATCTTGGGGCCCCGTGCGCGTCTCCTGTGAGCCTTTTGGGGCCTCGTCGAACCACTTGGGGACTCTTGGGGCCTCCTGTGGGCCTCTTAGGGCGAACGGCTGTGCTGTTGGGTTCGCGTTTTCCTTCTTAGGGCTCTCTTGGGGCCCTCTTGGGGCCCTCTCGGGCCGTCTTGGGCGCCTCGGGCACCGTCTTGGGGCCCTCGTGGGTCGTCTTGGGGCCCTCTTGGAGACCTCTGCGGTCTTGGGGGCCTCTTGGGCCGTCTTGGAGCGTCGGGATGCCAAAAGGCTGGGAGCCTTAAAATCAATCAAAAGCCGATGGGAAAACATTGCTTCTTGGAACCTCTTCGGCCTTCTGGGGAGCTTCTTGAGGGCCTCTTGGGTCCCATTTAGGGGCCTCTGGGGCTTCCTGAGAGCCTCTCGAGGTGGAAGGCTCAGATTTTCGGTTCGTCTTACCCCACTTGGGCCCCCCTTGGGGCCGTATTGGTGCCCTCTCGGGCTGTCTTGGGTCCTGTTGGAGGCCCCGTGGGCTATCTTGGATTGGTCTTGGAGGCCTTTTGGGCCGTCTTGGAGCGTCAGGACGCCAAAAGGCTGAAAACTCGAACATCAATCAAAAACCTACGGCAAGACATGGATTGGTGCCTCTTGGGGCCTTCGTGGGAGGCCTCTTGGATACGCTTCGGCCCCCTGGGGTGCTTCTTGGGGCCTCTTGGAGCCTGTTAGGGGCTTCTCGGGGCCTCCTGAGAGCCTCTCGGGACGGAAGACTCGGATTCTCGGTTCGTGTCAACCCTCCATCTTGGGGCCGTGTTGGGGCCCTCTCGGGCCGCCTTGGACGCCTCTGGCGCCGTCTTCGGACCCCCGTGGGCTGTCTTGAGACCGTCTTCGAGGCCTCTGGGGATGCCTTGGAGCGGAAATTGAAGCCTCTTGGGCCGTCGTGGAGCGTCAGGAAACTCAAAAGGCGAGAACTCGAAAATCGATCAAAAACCAAGGGAAAACAAATTAGTTGTGCCTTCTGGGGCATCTTGGAGACCTCTTGGGGCGTCTTGGAGGCCTCTTGGACAGTCAGGGACCAATTCTGTGGTGATCTCGGGCGGTCATTGGTCGTGTTCGTTGTCTGGAAACGCCATTTCTGGCAATCCAGGGCCGTCTTCTGGCGACTTTGCAAGGCCCCCAGCGCCACGGCAGGGCCCCCGGGCCTCCCGGCGCGAGGGCCCCATCCCGGGCCCCACCCCAGGCGGGAGGGATAGGGTTGATCCGGAACCGGAACCGGAACCGGAACCAGAGCAACGCGCGCTGCCTGAGGGGGGGGGGGATCCGGAACCGGAACCGGAACCGGAACCGGACCCATGGATAGGGATAGGGATGAGGGATGATCCCTAACCGGAACCGGAACCGGAACCGGAACCGGAATTGGAACCGGAACTGGAACCAGAGCAGCGGGCGCTGCCTGAGGGGGGGGTGATCCGGAACCGGAACCGGAACCGGAACCGGACGCATGGAGAGGGATAGGGATGAGGGATGATCCAGAACCGGAACCGGAACCGGAACCGGAACCAGAACCGGAACCAGAGCAGCGCGCGTTGCCTGAGGGGGAGGGGTGATCCGGAACCGGAACCGGAACCAGAGCAGCGCGCGCTGCCTGAGAGCGGGGGCGGGGATCCGGAACCGGAACCGGAACCGGACCCATGGAGAGGGATGAGGGATGATCCCTAACCGGAACCGGAACCGGAACCGGAACTGGAACCAGAGCAGCGCGCGCTGCCTGAGGGGGGGGGGGTGATCCGGAACTGGAACCGGAACCGGACGCATGGAGAGGGATAGGGATGAGGGATGATCCCTAACCGGAACCGGAACCGGAACCGGAACCGGAACAGGAACCGGAACCGGAGCAGCGCGCGTTGCCTGAGGGGGGGGAGGTGATCCAGAACCGGAACCAGAACCGGCACCTGACGCATGGAGAGGGATAGGGATGAGAGAGGATCCCTAACCGGAACCGGAACCAAAACCGGAACCGGAACCGGAACCAGAGCAGCGCGCGCTGCCTGAGGGGGGAGGGTTGATCCGGAACCGGAGCCGGAACCGGACGCATGACGGATAAGGATGAGGGATGATCCGTAACCGGAACTGGAACCGGAACCGGAACCGGAACCGGAACCACAGCAGCACGCGCTGCCTGAGGGGGGAGGGGTGGTCCGGAACCGGAACTGGAACCGGAACCGGAACCGGCACGGGACGCATGGAGAGGGATAGGGATGAGGGGATCCCTAACCGGAACCAGAACCGGAACCGGAACCGGAACCAGAACCGGAACCGGAACCGGAACCAGAGCAGCGCGCGCTGCCTGAGGAAGGGGGGTGGCCCTGTGACTCATCGAGCTCTATTTTAAAGCTCAAAACGCTCTAGATGTCATAAGTTTTAAGTTTAAAGCTTTTTGTGTGTTGCTCATGTTGCAGTTTGCGTGCGTTGTTGCGTTCTCAGCTGACTTGAGCGAATATTTCCGTCGCGTGCAACGGCATCGTAATTTGATGGCGTTGACGCCTTGATCGACATGGCTTGAGCCCAAATCGCAACGGGTAATACAAAAAAAACTGCGGAGGATGCGGATCGACAGGAATAAGGGCAGGAGGAACAATATGAAAAAGTAGGAGGAGAAGGAGGAGGAGGAATATCAAAAAGAGGAAAGCACAGAGGGAGGATGATGTGGAGGAAGAGGGAGCATACGGTGGAGGAAGAGGAGGTGAGGAGGGATTATTATGTGCCAGTTATGCTCAACAGCGGCACTCTATGACCTGCGCCTGGACCAAAAGAAATTACCCAGGACACAAGTTTCACCCCCCCCCTGGTACGGGCAAAGAGGGGGGGTTAAAGCTTTGTGAATCTCCACATACTTACACCACGTTCGTGCCCCAAGAGGCCTCCCACGAGTTCCCCTGGAGGGCGCGAAAACCACCTACATCAGATCACGGAAAGAAAATATGAGCTAATCGCGACCTCGGTGGGTGTTCTAAGCGATTGCTGGTTTTAGGAGCTTGTTCCAGATACTGGGGTTCGGCGGCGAGGCGCTGGAAAGCGTTGGAGATAAATTAAACCATCGGATGGAAGCGACGCGGACGCAGTTTTCAGAGGCGCACTTGGGCGCCACACCAGTCCAACAAAATGTTAAGAGTCGAGTGGTCGCTTCCGAAAAAACGTTCTAATCTGAAGGAGCCTTTTCATGCTTGACAGTACGCTGATTTCAAATGTGGACTGTGAAACGTTCCTGCAACAACCCTTGAGGGTTTTGTTCAGGTCCTCGTCCTTCCAGGCTGCGTAGAAACGTGGATGGCCAAAAAATGACACACGTCTGAGCATGTGTAGCGTCAGGTGCCGATTTGGCAATATCAGCTCGTCGTATTTCTCATTCAAGTCTAGAAAAGTACGGTAGTGCCGCCAACACGCGTCCACCGCCGCATCTGACATCTGAATGCCACTTGTATCAAAGATCAGTGCCATGTCCCGCAATGCCGTCGCTGCCTCCAGTAGCCGACCCCCCTCGGGGCCAAGCTTCCAGAGGTGGTGCGGCAGCTCGTCTACTAGAAAACATAAGAGTCCCCAGGTTTCAGCACCTTTTGTTTTAAGCTTCTGGCCCGATGGGTCACCAACCATTTTTCTCGTTATGTTGAAAATCCGAGTCAACGTCTCGCCTGGGAACTCTTTTGCACGTCGTTTATACCAAGTGGTAATGGCATTGCGGAAGGTAAGAATTGCAATGCCAATGATTTCGTCTTGGGTACCATGACCGCCCCAAGCGCCGCTGAGAATTAGCTCCCAAACTACCAGCTTGCAGAAAGAAAAAAACACTCCGATATATAATGTGTGGAGCGAATCGGGCGCCAACGTTCGCCATACAGTAATTCCCAGCTCTGTGCTGAAGAGCGGATTCCTGTGGCGTGTCAACGTCTCCCTCGATTGGCGCCAGAACACTATGTGTTTGACGGTGGACAAGTCAAGCTGCTCGAACTTCCCCACGTCTGGGAGGTCTGGGCACGGCTCCAGCCTATCGTCTCGCTCCAGCTCCAGCAGAGGTATCGGATTCTCCTGTGCGCGACCGTGACTGCCAGCTGGCCGTTTGTCATAACGCAGCTTGCCCACATCGAGTATAAGTTGCCTGAGATGGGGGGTCAGCGGAATAATGATTTCACAACGGCTGCATGCATCGTCGTACTCGTGCTCCAAATTCTCCCTGTGGGGGAAACCCGTGCGACAAGCGCCAGCAACGCGGTACATCCCAGCACCGTGAGCATTGCAGCTGTAGCACGGCCGCGCTATATCAGACCACGTTGGCAGGCTTATCGTTCCAACGTATTCGGCCCAGTCTCCCTTGATAAAGAGCAGGCATGAACGCATGGCGAGCGCGGTGCCCGCGCGCCCTCGTCTCTGAGTGTCAGACTCGACCCACGCTTCGCCGTCGTGTCGCTTCTCAGGGTAGCGCTTGTCGGCCATGGCCGTAAATGACCACCGTAGAAACGGCATTAACACTGATATCGAACACCAGCCCCTGCAACCGCATCGGCAGAGAGACTTCTTGCGGAGAACCGCAACGAGGTGCCGTGCCCCATCAACGAAGCACTCCACCCACACGCCGATGACGCTGTCGGTGTGCGAATACGGAACGCCATCCAGGTACAGACACAGAGGCCGAACGGGGTCATCGCGACTACCATGCCTCACTACAACAGGGTGCTGGGCATACGAATTGGGCAGCTCATTGCTGTCGATTGCTTCTCTCAGGGAGGTTCGGGCGTGTGGGCCCACGCCGACATCAAGCTGTTCATGCGGCACAAAAACTGGCACCTGTCGAACAAATCGTGCCAACGACGAGTTGTCGAAGCATGGCAGGCTCAATAAATACATCTCGTCACGGTCCTGGGTTCTGCCGATGTGATCGTTTATTTTTCGTTGTTCGTTGCCGCTGTGAGAGCCAGGCCTCATGCCTAGTTTGGCGGCCTTGTCAATGCCAGCAATGCCAGCGTAGTACACTAGCGAACAAAACTGGGTTGCGCTCAACTCGCGTGCCAACAACAACTCTGTACAAAACTCAATGAACATGTCAGCTGGGTCGTCGTCGTTGTCGCCACAGTCGGAGCTGTCTGGCAGCACCTCGTCGGCAGCCATGGCGCCGAGCTGGTCCTCCCATGAGTGCGCCGATGGGGCACCGTCGGCGCGCATCGGCTGGTCATCCCAAGAATGCAATGGCATCAACGCCAGGCGCAAATTGTATAGCGGCGTTGCTGAAACGCGACACGCTTGAGCCAAAATGGCTACGGTGAGCGGAACGCACGAGTGCCATGGGGACTCGGGGCGGGACGGTATCGCATGGACGGACATATAGATGAGGGAACGTAGGGGAGCGAGGAGGGGGTGCAAGGGTTCAAGGGCTCACGGTACCACAATTGCTTGTGTCCGACCCCGTCGCAGGCGAAATTTGATTCGGAGCAGGGTCAAAGCAACATCAATACATACATGTAGTATTAGCACGAGCCCTGGAAACAGCCACGAGGCCACACAGGCCGAATGAGGTCGCAAGGGTTGACGGGTCACAGAGGCCACAGAGGGGGTCATACGGGCCAGAAAGGGGACTACGACGACGACGACGACGCATGCGAGGACCATTGGATTCCCCGACGACGACGACGACGACGACGACGGAGACGAAGACGAAGACAACGACGACGCCGACACCGACGCCGACGACTTGTTATGCGTGGCCTGTGCCTTTTGGCGGAAGGGGCGAAAGCCCTAGTGGAACAACGCCACGGTGGGCCCCATGGGAACTCCAGGCACCCCGAGCAGAATGGGAAACCCTTGGGCCCTGGGAGGCCCTGGACCCTGGAACCCTGGGGCCCCCGAGCCACGTGTAACTCCAGCACGCTCCTCACGCAGATCGCGGGGTCTGGCGGAAAGGGGGGGTGCCGAAGGCGTTGAGAGAATGGGGGCAAAAGCCTGGCCAGGATCCCGCGCCGTTCCCGCAGGTGCTCGACCCCGCCCCATTGGTGCACCTATGGTCGGAATGGGGGGGGCGCGCCGTCCGACTCGGAGCAGCGGCCACGCAAGCAGGCACCAGCCCAGCAATGGTGCATCATCGAGTTGGCACGCGAGTACCCTATGGGCGGGACGGGTCCGGCGGGCGGACCCTAACGGGCGGGTCGGGTCGGGTCGGGCGGACATTGATGCATGGTGCGCCATCAAGTTGGCACGCGAGTACCCTAACGGGCGGGACGGGTCCGGCGGGCGGGCGGACCCTGACGGGCGGGACGGGCCGGGCGGGCGGGCCCTAACGGGCGGGACGTTCGGATCGGGCGGGCGGACCCTAACGGGCGGGTCGGGTCGGGTCGGGCGCGCGGGACATGAAAGTATGATGCGCCTTAAAATATGGTGCGCCATCGAGTTGGCACGCGAGTACCCTAACGGGCGGGACGGGTCCGGCGGGCTGGCGGACCCTGGCGGGCGGGGCGGGCGGGCGGACCCTAACGGGCGGGACGGGTCGGGTCGGGCGGGCAGGACATTGAAGTATGATGCGCCATCGAGTTGGCACGCGAGTACCCTAACGGGCGGGGCGGGTCGGGCGGGCGGACCATGACGGGCGGGACGGGTCGGGTCGGGTCGGGCAGGACGGGTCGGGTGGGTGGCCCTCGATGATGGATGAGGGGGGGAAAGGGAGGAGGAAGTAGGGAGGGATGAGGGATGTGGGGCGGGGGGGCGTAGCGGCAACGAGGGATGGGTGAGGGCGGGAGGGCAAAGAGGGATGGGTGAAGAGGAGGAGGAGGAAGAAGAGAAGGAGGAGCAGCAGCAGCAGCAACAGCAGCAGCAGTGTAACCGCCTCTGTGGAACCTGTCCTGTGGAACCGGTCCTGTGGAACCAGTCCTGTGGAACTGGGCTTGTGGAAACGGTTCTGTGGTGCTGGTCCTGCGGAACCGGTCCTGTGGAACCGGTTCCATGGAACCGGTTCTGCGGAACCGGTCCTGTTGAACCGGTCTTTGTTGAACCGGTCCTTGCTGAACTGGTCGTCGGTTGAGCCGGTGTCTGTTGAACCGGTCGTCTGTTGAACCGGCCGTCTGTTGAACCGGTCTTCTTCCTTCGAGGGGGCCCACTCTGCCGGTGGCATCCCCAACCTCGGAGCCTCGAAGAGCCTCGGGACGACCGTAGAGGTCCCAAACTGGGCCAGGACAGCCCCATGACACTCCAAGACGGCCCGAAATGGTTCACGAGCACCCCGAGACGGCCCGTGATGGCCTCGGCGCACTCTTCAAGCGGGAGGGTCGAATTTTGGATTCGTGGTCCCCTCTTGGGCGCATCTTGGGGCCGTCTTGGGGCTCTCTTGGGCGCCTCTGGGGTCGTCTGGGGGCCCTCTTGGGCCGTCTTTGGGCGCTCTTGGGAGCCTATTGGGCCGTCTTGGAACGTCGGACAGCCGACAAGGCGAAATCTCTCCAAAACCTTCGTAAAATTTCTGGTTTCGGCCACTTGAAGCGCTCTGGAGAGGCCGGAGCACTGGACCCAGGACCCCGGGAGGAGCCTCCAAAAGTCAAAGGGCGACAAGAACATCGGCGGGAGGCGAGCCGAGAAGTCGAAGGGGCGAGCGCGGTCCCGAAGGGCGACCAGGGCGGGTACGGCGTCGACGACGACGACGCCGACGACGGCGACACCGCCGACGACGGAGAATTCTCTCTGGGATCCGAGGGCCTCTGCGCTGGCCCGGGCGGGGCGGGGGGTGCCACCGCAGGAGGGCCACGGCGCGCATGGCGTCCAGGAGGCCGTTTTCTTTAACCGGCGGCGGCGGCGGTCCGAAGTGCGGCTCGTCCGCACCGTCCGCTGTGAGGTTCCTCGGAGCTGTTTGGGAGCCTCTTGAAGCCTCGTTTGGGCCTGCTGGGTGCCTCTTGGGGGTCTCCTGGGGCCTCTGGGGGCCCCTCTCCCGGGGCCCTGTGGAGGTGGGAGGCTCGAATTTCCGGTTCGCGGTTCCCCTCTTGGGGCCCTCTTGGGGCCGTCTTGGGCATCTCTTCGCCCGTCTTGGGCGCGTCTTGGGCCGTCTTGGGGCCCTCCAGAGCCGTCTTCAGGCCCTCTTGGAGGCCTCTTGGGCTGTCTTGGGGCGTCCGCGGGGGGCCTGTGAGCCGTCGTGGAGCGTCGGAAAGCTGAAAAGGCGGAGAAGGCAAAATGTGTCCAAAACTTTCGTAAAATTAGCGATTTTTGGCCTCTTGGGGCCCTCTGGGGGGGGCCTCTTGGAGGCCTCTTGGAGCGTCTTGGGGGCCTCTTTGGCCGGCTTGGGCTTATCTTGGGCATCTTGGGGCCCTCTTGGCGCCCTCTTGGGCCTCTTGGAGCCTGCTGGGCCTGTCGTGGAGCGCTCTTGGGGCGCTCTCGGGCCGCCTGGGCTGCTCCAGGGAGGCTCCAGGCCACCCCCCCCATGGGAGGTCGGGGCAACTGTCCTGGGGCCCCCGGCCTCGCCCCCAGGGATATGTAGTAGTAGTAGTAGTAGTAGTCGTCGTCGTCGTCGTCGTCGTCGTCGTCGTCGTCGTCGTCGTCGTCGTCGTCGTCGTCGTCGTCGTCGTCGTCGTCGTCGTCGTCGTCGTCGTCGTCGTCGTCGTCGTCGTCGTCGTCGTCGTCGTCGTCGTCGTCGTCGTCGTCGTCGTCGTCGTCGTCGTCGTCGTCGTCGTCGTCGTCGTCGTCGTCGTCGTCGTCGTCGTCGTCGTCGTCGTCGTCGTCGTCGTCGTCGTCGTCGTCGGTAGTAGTAGTAGTAGTAGTAGTAGTAGTAGTAGTAGTAGTAGTAGTAGTAGTCGTAGTCGTAGTCGTAGTCGTAGTCGTAGTCGTAGTCGTAGTCGTAGTTAGTAGTAGTAGTAGTAGTAGTAAGTAGTAGTAGTAGTAGTAGTAGTAGTAGTAGTAGTAGTAGTAGTAGTAGTCGTAGTAGTCGTAGTAGTAGTAGTCGTAGTAGTCGTAGTAGTAGTCGTAGTAGTAGTCGCAGTAGTAGTCGTAGTAGTAGTCGTAGTAGTAGTCGTAGTAGTAGTCGTAGTAGTAATAGTAGTAGTAGTAGTAGTAGTAGTAGTAGTAGTAGTAGTGGTAGTAGCAGTCGTAGTAGTAGTAGGGTTGTCCGGGGTTCTTGTTCTGCTTAAAGAGGGTGTAGAGGGTGTAAGGGTTCGGGTTCGGGTTCGGGTTCGGGAGAACGCCCCCCAAAAAAACAAAAACAAACAAATAATCATATATACATATATGTATATATATATATATATGCTAGAACCATCGCGCGCGCTTCGCGCGCGCTCTGGTTCTAGCTCAGGCCGCTGGACGATCTTGGACAACGCTATCAAGCAAAGGCGCGCGACGGCATCTGAGGAGCTTCTGGGGTGTTCCGCATGCTTCGTCAACTGGCTGTTGGAGGCACCTCTTGGGTGCCTCTTGGGGGGGCGTCTGAGAGTCCCTTGGGGGCATCGGTTCTGCAATCTGAAGCTGTCATTGGCCGTCTTGGCTGCGTGGAGGCCCGAGTTGAGGCCACCTGCGGCCAGATTGAGGCAATCCGGAAGCCTCCCGCGGGCCTCCTGGAAGCAGTTTTGACGCATTGAGGGCACTCTTGGGCTATTTAAAAAAATCTCTTGGACGTCTCCAAGAAGCCTTTTGGGCCCTCGGGAAGCTTTTGGGGTCCTCTTGCGGCCTCCTGTGGGCCTTTCGGGGGGAACGCTCTGCTGTTGGGTCGCGTTCCCCTTCTTGGGCCTCTCTTGGGGCTCTTGGGGCCCTCTCGGGCCGTCTTGAGCGCCTCAAGCACCGTCTTGGGGCCCTCGAGGGCCGTCTTGGGGCCCTCTTGGAGGCCTCTTCCTGTATATTGGAGCGGTATTGGAAGCCTCTTGGGCCGTCTTGGAGCATCAGGATGCCAAAAGGCCGAAACGATTAAAACCCGTCAAAGCCCAATCGTAAAACAATGAATTGTGCCTCTTTGGGCCACCTTGGGAGATCTCTTGGAACCTCGTCGGCCCTCTTGGGAGCTTCTTGGGGGCCTCTTGGATCCGATTGGGGGCCTCTTGGGACTTCCCGAGAACCTCTCGGGGTAGAAAGCTCGGATTCTCAGTTCGTGTTTCCCTTCTTGGGCCTCTCTTGGGGCCGTCTTGGGGCCCTCTCGGGCCTTCTTGGGCGCCTCAGGCACCGCCTTGGGGCCCTCGTGAGCCGCGCACGCACACTACTTCGCACGGAGATGGTGCGTCGCGGTCGCGCAACGCTCATGCAGCAAGATCGAATGATTGAACAGTGCTGCAACTGCAGCAGGCAACGGTTTCTGAAAGATACAGCAGCGTTCACACTTGAGGGGGCAGGGTGAAGGGAGAGGGAGAAAAGTGATGATTTTGATCCTGTCCGCCTCGAGGCCAAGGTCCAGCCTCAGAGCACGGATGAGCCGCGCACGCACACTTCTTCGCACGGAGATGGTGCGTCGCGGTCGCGCAACGCTCATGCAGCAAGATCGAATGATTGAGCAGTGCTGCATCTGCAGAGGGCAACGGTTTCGGAGAGATGCAGTAGCGTTCACACTCGAGGAGTGAAGGAAAAGGGAGAAAGGTGATGATTTTGATCCTGTTCGCCTCGAGGCCAAGGTCCAGCCTCAGAGCACGGATGGACCGGCCGCGCATGCACACTACTTCGCACGGAGATGGTGCGTCGCGGTCGCGCAACGCTCATGCAGCAAGATCGAATGATTGAGCAGTGCTGCAACTGCAGCAGGCAACGGTTTCTGATATATACAGCAGCGTTCACATTTGAGGAGGGGCCAGGGTGAAGGGAGAGGGAGAAAAGTGATGATTTTGATCCTGTCCGCCTCGAGGCCAAGGTCCAGCCTCAGAGCACGGATGGACGGGCCGCGCACGCACACTACTTCGCACGGAGATGGTGCGTCGCGGTCGCGCAACGCTCATGCAGCAAGATCGAGTGATTGAACAGAGCTGCAACTGCAGCAGGCAACGGTTTCGGAAAGATACAGCAGCGTTCACACTCGAGGAGTGGGGCAGGTGTTTCCCTTCTTGGGCCTCTCTTGGGGCTGTCTTGGGGCCCTCTCGGGCCTTCTTGGGCGCCTCAGGCACCGCCCTGGGGCCCTCGTGGGCCGCCCAGGGCCCTCTGGGAAGGCTCCCGCCGGAACATGCTGTGCACAAGTGCTGTCACTGCTCCCGCCACAGTGCCCTGGGTGGTGGGTCAGAGGCCGCATCGTCGACTCGGAGTCGACGATGAGTTCTGTCTGTGTGTGCGTGCCCCTCCTGACCTTGGGCCCTCACAGGCAGCCCGGCAGCGCCTACCCCAGGTCTGCGGGGGCTCTCGGCGTGGGCCACATGGGCGCTTTGCGGTGGGCTCTCTTGGGCCGCCTGCGAGCGTCTGCGGGCGCTCTTGGGGGCCTCCGGGCGCCTCATCGCAGCCTCCTGGGGGACAGCGGAGACGCTTCGATGATCTTCTGTGGAGCCTTTGGGGGCTGTCGAGGGCCGTCTTGAGGCCCTCGGGGAAGGATTTGAAGATGATGTATGTTTTTTTGATATTGATCCTGTCCGCCTCGAGGCCAAGGTCCAGCCTCAGAGCACGGATGAGCCGCGCACGCACACTACTTCGCACGGAGATGGTGCGTCGCGGTCGCGCAACGCTCATGCAGCAAGATCGAATGATTGAACAGTGCTGCAACTGCAGCAGGCAACGGTTTCTGCAAGAGACAGCAGTGTTCACACTTGAGGGGGCAGGGTGAAGGGAGAGGGAGAAAAGTGATGATTTTGATCCTGTCCGCCTCGAGGCCAAGGTCCAGCCTCAGAGCACGGATGAGCCGCGCACGCACACTACTTCACACGGAGATGGTGCGTCGCGGTCGCGCAACGCTCATGCAGCAAGATCGAATGATTGAGCAGTGCTGCATCTGCAGAGGGCAACGGTTTCGGAGAGATGCAGTAGCGTTCACACTCGAGGAGTGAAGGGAAAGGGAGAAAGGTGATGATTTTGATCCTGTCCGCCTCGAGGCCAAGGTCCAGCCTCAGAGCACGGATGGACCGGCCGCGCATGCACACTACTTCGCACGGAGATGGTGCGTCGCGGTCGCGCAACGCTCATGCAGCAACATCGAATGATTGAGCAGTGCTGCATCTGCAGCAGGCAACGGTTTCTGTAATATACAGCAGCGTTCACACTTGAGGAGGGGCCAGGGTGAAGGGAGAGGGAGAAAAGTGATTTTGATCCTGTCCGCCTCGAGGCCAAGGTCCAGCCTCAGAGCACGGATGGACGGGCCGCGCACGCACACTACTTCGCACGGAGATGGTGCGTCGCGGTCGCGCAACGCTCATGCAGCAAGATCGAGTGATTGAACAGAGCTGCAACTGCAGCAGGCAACGGTTTCGGAAAGATACAGCAGCGTTCACACTCGAGGAGTGGGGCAGGTGTTTCCCTTCTTGGGCCTCTCTTGGGGCTGTCTTGGGGCCCTCTGGGTAGCCGTTTTGGGACCGTTGTGGAGCCTCCTCGGGGCTGTTTTGTAGCCTCTTTAAGCTTCGTTTGGGCCTCCTGGGTGCCTCTTGGTGGCCTCCTGGGGCCTTTTGGGGGTTCCTTGGGGCCTCCTGGGGCACTCTTCAAGCGGGAGGGTCGAATTTTGGAGTCCCGTCTTGGGGCTCTGTTGGGCTGTCTTGGGCGACTCTGGGGCCGTCTTGGGGCCCTCTTGGGCCGTCTTGGGGCGCTCTTGAGGGCTTATTGAGCCGTCTTGGAATGTCGGACAGCCGAAAAGGCTGGAAGGCCAATATCGTCCGAAAACCTTCGTAAAATTGACGATTTCGGCCTCTTGAAGCGCTCTGGAGAGGCGTCTTGAAGCGTCGTGGAGTGCCTTGGGGGGCCTCTCGGGCCGTCTTGGGCCTATCTTGAGCGTCCTGGAGTGGTCTTTCGGCGACTCGGGGTCCGCTTGGGCCGTCTGGGGAGCCTCTGGAGGCCCTCCTGGACTATGTTGGACCTCCCCGGCCGCCCCGTCCTCCCATGGGGGGTCGGAGGCGGCGGCCTCCGAGGCCCAGGACGCGGAAACCCTATAAAACACATGGAAAATGAACCCCGGTCCCGCCATGGGGGGTGGAGGCACCTGTCCTGGGGCCCCCGGCCTCGCCCCCAGGGATATATATATATATATATATATATACACACACACATATACATATATATATATATGACACATACGTAAGACATATAGGATTGTGTACACAGGTATAGAAACATACGTACGTCGTCCAGGGCGCCTCGCAAGGCGCCTCGGAAAGCACAGAATACTCCTCCAAGGCGCGGAATCATGTTCCTGGACCGCCTTCCGGGAACATGACGGGGACGACCTCCTGAGGGCCTCCAGTGGGCCTCTTGGGGGCCTCTCGGAGGCCTGTGGGGCTCTCCTGGAAGCGTCTTGGGGCGCGCTCAGGGCCATTTTGGGGCATCTTGGGGGCCTCTGGGGGCCTCCGGGGAAGCTCTTGGGGGCCTCTTTGGCGCCTCTTGGGGCCTCGCGGGGCCCTCTTGGGGACCGCTGGGCTCGCTTAGGCAGTCTTAAAGCCCTGTCGGGGCTCTCCTGGAACCGTCTTGGGCGGCTCCTGGCCCAACTCCTTCCTCCTCCCTCCTCGTCCCTCCTGCTCCATCCTCCTCCCTCCCCCCACTGTGCCCTCCACCTTCTCCCTCCTCGTTCCCCCCCCCCAGTCCCTCCTCCTCTTCGATCACTTGCGGCCCAGCCGCTTCGTGCGAATGCGGGGCTGTGCCCTGACCTTCAGGGGTTTGCCCGCCTTGCGGGGTTTCTTGGCGCCCCGCTGGAACACGACGCCGCGCGCCTCTGCTGGGCCCTTGCTGCCGCGCGTGATGCGCAGCGTGTCTGCGTCGCAGCTGTACGGCCCCTTGCCCGTCCAACCGCTGCGCACAAAAAGCCCTTGCGGGTCGTCGCTGTCCAAGTGCTCTCGGAACCACTCCCTCCACGCCTGGCCTAACGCCGCGACGCCGGGATTGTGCGCTAAGTACACAGCGGCGGCGGCGTGCGCCGTCGCGCGGGTGGCCGCTGCGCCCCTGTGCGTACACCTGTTTTTCTGGAAGCTCTTCCCCGTTCCCCACTGTCCCTCCGCCGCCTGGTTGCCGCCCGTGACCCGGATGCTGGTCGACGCGTCGCTCATGAGACCCATGGCGTCCATGACCGCCTTGAGCTGCGGCGCCGCAGTGGCCTTAGGGATCTTTTCCAAACGGGTGAACTGCTTTTTCTGCGGCATCCCGTGGACGGCGTACGCGAGCGGAACCGCTCCCCCCTCGATGCTGCGGACGGCGCTTTTGATGGCCAAACCGCCGTCAGCGCATGCGATGGCTCCCGCCACCAGGGTCCCCCGCACCACGCCCTCCACGTCTTCCAGTGCTTCAGGACCTGGGACTGTACCTTTCGGACACGAGACGTCCGCGCACGTGACTATCTTGCGTCTCTTTGTGCCCCTGTCCTTCAACACCACTACCCTGCCAGTGTGCAAGGTGTGCGTGTCCGAGCGCAACACGGCGTGTTTCGCCACGTCGATGTCCACCTCGCCAGCACCGAAGGTGCGGTCCCTCCCCACCCTCACCGACCACCACGCGACGACGTCGCGATGGGAGGCGAAGCAACGGGAAACGACGTCCTCGCTCACGTCTGTCAGCTGCACGGTCTGGTCGACCCTCTCCTGGTTTGCGAAGCACCACGCCACCCTCCAGTACGACTGAGGCGTCATGCGGGTCCCGCACATGGGGGTGAACGCAGTCAGCGGCATGTTGCGCACGCCGCACTTCTGCCTCTTGCACACGAGAACCTTGCGCGACGCGCTAGGACACTCGGCAGTCTGCGTCGCCACGCGGGCCTGCGCGTCCGTGCAAATATCGTCAGGGAAATCCGCCACCGTATCTCAAGGCACGGAGTCCGTGATGACCGGAGTGGGCGTGTTCTGTGTTCTGATGTCCTCCTCCGTGCTCCTAGGCCCCAGTCCTCAACCCCGAGGAGTTCCTAATGGGTCTGGGGCCCAAATTATCAAATTTACTTGGCCTACTCGCGTGTTGTCGGAGCTTCCCGCGTGACTTTGGGGAGTTTTGTTTTGACGCGCCTCACAAGGATCGCGCCCACCGAGCGAGGGAATTCCAGACCCCCGGCCCAAGAAGCCCCCAAGAGGCCTCAAGAGGCCCCACGACGGCCCCAGAGGGACTCCCTACGACTCCCTACGACTGCCAACGACCCCCTACGAGCCCTACCAACCCCCTACGACTCCCTACGATTCTCTACGAATCCCCTACGACTCCTTACGACCCCCACGCGACTTCCTACGACTCCCAACGACTCCTTGCGACCCCCTACGACTCCCTAAGACCCCCTACGACACCCTATCCCTACGAATCCCTACGACCCCTACGGTTCCCTACGACCCCCTACGACTCCCTACGACTGCCTACGGCTCCCTACGACCCCCTACGACTCCCCACGACGACACCCTGCGAATCCCTACGACTCCCTACTACATCGCACGATTCCCTACGACTCCCTACGGATCCCTACGATTCCTTAAGGCTGCCTACGACCCCCTACGACTCCGCACGACTCCCTACGAGCCCCTACGACGCCCTACGACCCCCTACGACTCCTTACTACTCCCTACGCGACCCCCTACGGCTCCCTACGACTCCCTACGGCTCCCTCCGACTCCCTACGACGCCCTACGACCCCCTACGACTCCCTACGGCTCTCTACGACTCCCTACGACTCCCAATGACACCCTACGAGTCCCTACGGTTCCCTACGACTCCCTACGACCCCCTACGACTCCCTGCGATTCCCTACGACTCCCCACGACATCCCTCGACTCCCCACGACCCCCTACTACACCCTACGACGCCCGACTGCACCCTACGACTCCCTATACGACTGCCAACGGTTCCCAAGGTTACGGCTCCTTACGAAACCGTGCAAATCCCTTCGACCCCCCTGCGACTCCCAACGACTCCCTACGACTTCCTACGACTCCCTACGCTCCCTACGACCTCCCACGACCCCCTACTACACCCTACGACCCCCCTACGGCTCCCTACTAATCCCTACGAATCCCCACGACACCCTGCGACTCCCTACGACTCCCTACGACTCCCTACGACCCCCTACGACTTCCTACGACTCCCTACGAGTCCCTACGATTCCCTACGACCCCCTACGACTCCCTACGACCCCCTACGACCCCTACGACACCCTACTACACCCTACGACCCCATGCGACCCCTACGACTCCCTACTACTCCTTACGGCTTCCTTCGACTCCCTGCGACCCCCTACGATTGCCTACGATTCCCGAAGACCCCCTACGACTTCCTGCGACACCCTGCGACTCCCTACGACTCCCTCCGAGTGCCTACGATTCCTTGCGACTCCGTACGACTCCCTACGACTCCCTACGGCTCTCTACGACTCCCTACGACTCCCTACGACTCCCTACGACCCCCTACGACTCCCAAAAAATGAAGGGATTGGCGGCGATTCGCCCGAGGCGCATTCGATAAATACATGCGGACGCGCAGGTGCCCGCATGGCACCAGAGTGCCGATATTTCCCAGACGACGGTGTCCTTCCGGCCGCCCTGCCGCGTCGCCACCGCGAGTCGCCCCTGGCATACCCAGCAGAACCTCGCGACCAACGGGGGAGCGCCGGGGGTAAAGCCAAACTTCTCCAACTCGCTCGTCGCCTGCGCATCCGTGTGAAGGATCACCGCTGGATACTTGGGTTGCACCACCGCGCGGAAGAGTTTCCCCTTGCCTTTTGTCACCTGCTCCCCTAGCTTGCTGTAGGCGTACTTCGGCGCCCAAGGGAAAGGGCAGCTCGTTCCCCGTCTGGCAGCCTCGGAGACCAAGATGCCCTCCCCTGCTGGGCGCTTCGCCACGAGAGCCCTCCCTGCTGGGGCCTCCGCGGACGCTGGCCGTTTGACGGCGGCCACGGCAGCCCCAGGGCTGGCAGCAGCGGCCGCGGGCCGCTTTAGCACGCCAGGCGTCGAAGTGTTGCTCGTCGCCCCGCTGGGCCCTGCCTGCGGGTCCTCGCTGGCAGGCTTCTGGCATCGCTCGAAAAGAGCCTCCCTATGCTTGCGGATCTGGCTCGGCCTCGTCCCGAGAACGGCATCCTTCCAGTGCGCCGACATTGCGAACGCGCGCCAAGATGGCGAAAGCAAAAAGTGACTCAACACGACCGCGGCGTTGTATAGCACATACACTCCGCAGTCGCCCCCATTCACTTGTTGAGCGCACTTCAAAGTGGTCACAGTGGGCGAACTTGGCAGCAAGATGTTCGCAATCTTCGCCGCCCTTGTCTTGTGCGAGCGCAGGCCCAAACTGTCAAGGTGGAAACATCCAAACGCAACCTTGGAGGTGTTCCCCGCTTGTCGATGCACTACGAGGAGCGACCAGTGCTGGCCTGACTGGTCCGTCTTCCCCTCGTTCACGGGCACAAGCGCCAAGTGGCGTGTCCTCAAGGCTATCGCTTTCAGGTACTCCTCTGCATCTGTGCCCAATGCCAGCCCATGGGCTTCAGCCGGGGATACTAAGTACACGTTCTCGGGGAGGGCTTCCCCGTTCGCTTTCCTGAGCGACTTGAGAACTGTATGGATCCGCCACCGCGCCCTGCGGCACGGAGTGGGCGTGTCCTCAGGTCCTTTCCTCGTCCCCTGAGCCTCAGTCCTCAGTCCTGAGGATTCATTAAAGGCGACCGGAGGCCAAATTCTCAAATCTCTTTGGGCTTGCCGCGTCTTCCCGCGTGACTCTGGGGAAGGCCATTTTTTGACACCCCTCACGAGGATCGTGGCTTTCGAGCGCCAGAATTTTCATCGTTTTCGAGCCCCCCGCCCCAAGACGCCCTACAGAGGGCACAAGAAGCCCCAAAAGGCCCCCAAGAGGCCCCAAGAGGCCCCCAAGAGGCCCCCAGGAGGCCCCCAGGGGCCGCCAAGCAGGCCCCAAGAGCCCCCCAAACAGCCCCCCAAAGGCCCCAAAACTGCCAATCACGAGATCACAACCACCATCCATGAGGCATCTGACCCATTACCCAGGCACGGTGGCGGATTTGGCCGAAGGCCACTAGATACTCTCGTCGTCTAGCCAGGCCTTCTCGTGGAAGTTGCGTGCGATGCGCTTCAAGTGTTTGGTTGAGCCGTCCAGGCGGTTCGGCACCATGGGGGCAAGCATGCTTCAGTTTTTGCTCGAGCAACAAATGCACAGGGGTGTAAATGCTTGTGGTGCAGCTTTGGGCACAATGGCAATCGCGAGTGTCTCCAAACACTCCTGATTCGGCTCAACGTTCGATCCTTCCGGCCACGCTCCCGTGGTGATCTTAGGCTTCACTAGGCCATCTCAGGCCTCTTCGACGCTATCCGAAACTATCGGAAGCCTTATAGCTCCTCCTGCCTCCCGCAATCCCTCCGTCACTCCCTTCCCCTGCTCAGCCTGCTCCTCCTGCCTCCCTCCTCGCCGGTTGATCATCCCGCTCTCTTCCTCCCCCGTTCCCTCCCTCCTGCCTCCCTCCTCCTCGCCCTGTTCATCCTCATCCCCACCCTCCTGCCTGACTCATCCTCATCCCTTCCCGCCTGCCTGCCTCCTGCATCCACATTACCTTCCTCCTTCCTGCGTCCGCCCCTCCACATCCGATTGCAATCGCCCTTTACGTCATCCTCCTTTTCCTCCGTATGTCCGTCATGCGCCTCACTCATAAAACTCCCTCATGCTACCCATCCTCCTCCTCCTCCTCCTCCCCCTCCTCACTTTCCTTTCACCTCCTCCTCCTTCTCCTCCTCCTCCTCCTTCCTCATCCTCCTCCTCCTCCTCATCCTCCTCCTCATTATGTTCCTCATCCAGCCACTCCTCCTCCTCCTCCTCCTCCTCCTTCTCCTCTTCCTGCTTTTGCTCCCCCTCCTCCTCCTCCTCCTCCTCCTCCTCCTCCTCCTCCTCCTCCTCCTCCTCCTCCTCCTCCGCGGGAGGCGCACGCAAGGCAAGAGCGCGCGCGGGCGCGAGACGACGGCGATTCATCCACTGCACCTCCTCCTCCTCCTCCTACTCCTCCTGATCTTCCTCCTCCTCGTCATCTTCATCATCATCACCGCCACCGCCGCCGCCATCACCATCATCACAATCATCACAATCATCATCATCATCATCATCATCATCATCATCATCATCATCATCACCACCACCATCATCATCATCATCATCATCATCATCATCATCACAATCATCACAATCATCATCATCATCATCATCATCATCATCATCATCATCATCATCATCATCATCATCATCATCATCATCATCATCATCATCATCATCATCATCGTGGTCATCATCGGCATCATCATTGCCCTGCCTCCTCCCCCTCCTCCTCCTCCTCCTCCTCCTCCTCATCCTCCGCTCCTCCCGCTCCTCATCGTCGGCGCCGTCATCGTCATCGTCATTATGATCACCATCACCATCATCATAAGCAACATCACCATCATCATCAACATCCGCATCATCATCACGGTCATCGTCGTCATCGCCATCATCGTCCTTGTCCTCGTCGCCGTCCTCCGTCCCGCCTCCTTCTCCTCCTCCTCCTCCTTTTCCTCCCCCCCCGTCATCCCGGTCTTCCTCCTCCTCCTCCTCCTCCACAGAAGGCGCGCGCGAAGCAAGCACGCGCCGGCGCGAGAGGACGACGGCGCGTCCACTGCACCTCCTCCTTCTCCTACTCCTCCTCATACACCTCCTCCTCCTAATCCTCCTACTCCTCATGCGCTTCCTCCACTTCGTCCTCCTCCTGCTACTCCTCTGCACCTCCTCCTCCTCCTCCTTCTCCTCCTCCTTTTCCTCGCCATCATCATCATCACCAACCACCACTGCCAGCATCAGCCTCCTCATCATCATCATCATCATCATCATCATCATCATCATCATCATCATCATCATCATCATCATCATCATCATCATCATCGTCATCATTCTGACCATCATCATGATCATGATCATGGCCACCATTCTGATCAGCATCATCATCGTCATCACAATCACCATATCATCATCGTCATCATCATCGTCGTCGACGTCGTCCTCCCCCTTCCTCCTCATCATCGCCAACGTCATGATTATTGTCATCGCCATCACCATCATCAGATCATAACCATCATCAACCGCCTCAACAACAACATCGTCATCATACGTGTCCTCGTCCTCGTCATCGTCATCGCCATCGTCATCCTCGTCATCGGCATCATCCTCGGCCTTGTCCTCATCCTTTTCGTTGTCCTAGTCGTCGTCGTCCACCTGATTGGCATGGCGCTCTCAAACCTGTTCCCGTTGCAATACGGGCGCCAACGGGCGCCAACACAACTACATCGGATGAGTGCGGTGTCTGCCGCGGTGTCTCCTAATGGTGCCCCCATCTCTGGCCATGGCCATCGTCGTCGTCGGAATCTGCGTCGTCGTTTTCCTAGTCGTTTTCGCCGAACGCTACAAAAGATGACGCCAGATGCTGTATGGTAAGGTTTTGGTAGGTCGCCAACCCTACTCGTCCCTGTCCTCACCTTCATCCTCGCTCTCCTCCTCCTCGCGCTCCTCCTCTTGGCTCTCTCCCTCCCCTTTCTCTTCCTCTTTCTCTTCCTCTTCCTCCTCCTCCTCCTCCTCCTCTTCCTCCTCCTCCTCCTTCTCCTCCTCCTCCTCCTGACGACCCGTGGGATCCCCAGAGGGATCCTGAATACTCCTGGGGCCCCTTCCAAGTCTTTCCCAGCGGAGCATTGGGTGAAAATCCTTATGCGGATACAAAGCGTGTGAGAAATGTGACAACGTGGGCTGGCGGCAGCGTGCGGCCTTTCCCACTGGGACCTTCGGAAGAACTCCCGTTGAATGGGGCCACGAAGCGTGCGACGGATGTCCCAATGTGGATTGGCAACAACACGCGGCCTTTCCCACAGGGGCCTTGGATGGAGCTCCTCGTTGGCCCCGAACCATGTGAGGGACGTGCCGAAACCAGACGTTCGGCAGTGCTCCCTATGAGGCCATGAACCGTGCGAGTGGCATGCTGGCATAAATCGCATGGGCGCGTGTAGACCTTGCCACGGGGTTGTTTGATGGAGCCCCTTATGGGGCAGCCAAACGTGAGCGTCGTGCCGACATGAAACGCGGGGAAACATGTACAACCTGCCGGAAAAGCCCTGAATGGATCCCCCCCATGGGGCTACGAACCGTGTGGATGGCGTGCCGACGTGAATCGCGTGGGCGATGGAAAATCTTGCCATTTGGGCCTTCGGTGGGGTCGACATGGGGCCGCGAGCCGTATGATGGTGTGCCGCAACGAAGCGCGGGGAAGCATGTCAACCCTGCCACTGGGGCGTCGGGTCGAACTCCTTTTGCGGCCACGAACCGTCTGAACGGCGTGCCGAAAAGAACCGCGGAGACGCACGAAAACCATGCCATCGTGGCCTTCGTTGGGGCCCATTGGGCGACGAGCTTTTTGAGCGGAGTGCCGAAACGAGCCGCGGGGCTGCATGTAAACCCTGCCAGCGTGGGCTTTCGGTGGGGCTCCCTCTGGGGCCACGGGCCATGCGAAGGGCGTGCCTGGACCAATCAATGGGGTGGTTGCAAACCGTGGCTTCGGATTCCTTTTTGTCTGGAAGCCCAATGGGCTACGAAGCGTGCGAACGGCGTGCCGAAATGAGCCGCGGGGGGCGCATGTAACCCCTGCCGCCTGCGTGGGGCGCAGCCCTTCTTGGCGCCCCCCCCCGCGTGCGGGGCGTACTTGCATGAATCGGAGGGGCACCTGCCACTGGGGCCCCTGGTGGAGCTCCTCATGGGGCTACAAGCCTTGTGGCTGGCGTGCCGTATTGAGCCGCGGGGGCGGAAGTAAACATTGCCGTTGGGGCGTTCGGTGGATCTCCTCACGTGGCGCAGCCGCGACCCGTATGAGGGGCGCCCAAGAACCAATGAGAACCCGGACGGGACCTGAAGACCCTTGAAAAGTTGAGAGGGGAAGGGGGGAGGGTGCCTGAGGAACCTACGGGTCTTTGCAGGATCCCAGAACACACCAAACGAACCAGGAGGAAAACAAATGGAGCCCAGAGGCATCTTGTTGAGGTATGCGGGCGGACCTCGAACAACCAAAAAGACACCCAATAACCTGGGGCCTAAAACCCCGAGCTCAGAGCTTTGTGCGTTGGCCCCCGTGCCCAGGACCCCGACCCCCAGCCCAGTGCCCCGAGGCCTGAGCCCTGTGCCTTGTGCCCCGAACATCGAGCCCTGAGCCGTGATGCCTGAACCCTGGGCCCCTGGGCCCTGGGCACTGAACGCCGTGCGCTGCGCCCTCAGCCCTGAAACCTGCGCCCCGTGCCCTGTGCCTTGCGCCCCGAGACTGGACCCCTGAGCCGTGAACCCTGAGCCCTGAGCCGTGAGCCCTGTGCCCTGATCTTTCCGCCGCGTGCCCCAACACCAGGCACGAGCCTTGGGCCCTCGTGCCCTGCGCCCCGAGCCTTGAACCCAGGGCCGCGACCTCTGAGCCATCAGCTCTGGATTTCGGGCTCTGGCTCTTCGCCCTGGGCCAAAAGCCCCTGCGGAACCAAAAGGAATCTGGGAGAATCCAGACCTCTCAGGCACCTCAGGAGTCTCGAAGATTCCAAAGGGATTCGCAGAATGCCATGCAAAACAATTCGTCCGGAATCCTTAGGAAACCATAGATTTCCATGTGCACCAAGGACCTCCCAAAGCAGAACATGGACCCCGGATTCCCCTAGTAGTAGTAGTAGTAGTAGTAGTAGTAGTAGTAGTAGTAGTAGTAGTAGTAGTAGTAGTCGTAGTAGTAGTAGTAGTAGTAGTAGTAGTAGTAGTAGTAGTAGTCGTAGTAGTAGTAGTAGTAGTAGTAGTAGTAGTAGTAGTAGTAGTAGTGTGTAGTAGTGGTAGTAGTAGTAGTAGTAGTAGTAGTAGTAGTAGTAGTAGTAGTTTTAGTAGTAGTAGTAGTAGTAGTAGTAGTAGTAGTAGTAGTAGTAGTAGTAGTAGTAGTAGTAGTAGTAGTAGTAGTAGTAGTAGTAGTAGTAGTCGTAGTAGTAGTAGTAGTAGTAGTAGTAGTAGTAGTAGTAGTAGTAGTAGTAGTTGTTGTAGTAGCAGTAGTAGTAGTAGTAGTAGTAGTAGTAGTAGTAGTAGTAGTAGTAGCAGTAGTAGTAGTGGTGGTAGCAGCAGTAGTACAACGGCACCCCCAAACTATGCGTACACCGCGAAAACGTGATTTGGAACGACCCCTCCGGGCGGAGCAAAGACAGGCCTCCACGGAGCGGGCTCGCCGCATACCGTGCATCGCCACCGGCACCCACAGAAGTTGAACCAGCCCTGGCCCGTGGCCTCTCTGGCCAGGGTGACTTTGAATAAATCGTGAGGACGCATGATGCGGGAGCCCTTCTGGTTGCAATAGGGCCCCCAGCAGCTTCATTGAATTGCGAGGAAGTCTCGGGCGAGAGCGCCGTTCCTGACTCTGGGGGCCTCTCTGGCCAGGCCCTCTCGGAGTATATCGTGACAAGGAGCGGCCTCGCCGCATCTCTCGCACTCCCACTCCTCCCCCAAGACCATCCTGCTCCCCCTACACCTCCTCCTTCTCTGAGCAGGCCGACCTCCAACACCGGCCTCCAGGCAAGCCTTGAACTCAGGTAAAAGGTGGCGCCCCAAATGCTCCCAACCGCCCGGGTAGTAAAACCAAGGGGTCGGCGGATGTGGCGTAAGCCTTTAGATCATCGGACTTTTGCTGGCTTGACTCTCCAAACTTTAGCTCAACGGTTGCCGAAAAAATTGGAAAGCTGGTCATGGAAATCGGAAGCCGGAAAAGGTACAAAGATGCCAAAGGCCGTCCGATGAAGATCAATTGATATGGTTTCCAGTGTTTGCCGCTGTGCAAGGCTGAGACATTCACCTGTTGAATCTTCTTTTCGTCTGGCGTTGGCGTGTTTCATCTCTGCTCGCCGGAAAAAAGCACAAGCCCTCGGAGCTCCAAGGTCATCGCACGCAATATTTGCCAAAAGAGAGGGGTCCAAGCTGTGCATCACTACGTCAGAAAAATGGGCCGCGTATCTATTGTACACTGACGTCGAAGAACGATTTGCTGCCCACTTCTCCATTACTGAATCGGTCAACCAAGAAGCGAAACCTGCTTTTGAAATTGTTTTTGCATTCAGCTCCCGGTATACGCTTGCGATCCATTCGTAGAAAGGTCGATAAACCACGACGATCTTAGTAGCGACGTGCCTTAAATCAGAGGCGAGCTGCGCGATATTGCATAAGTTATGGTCGAAAAGCTCACTAGACATCACCACGTGATGGGAGGTACCCCTGAGCTTGTCAATGTACTCTAGCCAATCCAAACGAACTTGGGTTTGATTTACATGCAAAGATGTGTGTATCTTGCTATAGCACGAAGCTACGTTGGCGACGTTCGTATGCCACTCCGCGCCTTCTTGTAAACCTCCGAATCGTCTAGGGCGGCGCATGTATGTCCAACCGTCTTCTTCCAGCAGGGACGCCCGCCGAGCCAACTCTCGTTGAACTGTTGTCGTGCCGGTCTTGTGGGGTCCAACGTGAATTACAACAGTGGCGCCATTCGATTTCGACTTACTATTTCCCCCATAACCAGTCCGTACATAATGAAAGATGCTGATCGTACTCCCCAATGCATAGGCATAACGCCGCAATAAAGCAAAGACGCCTAAATCTTGGAGTGCCGCAGAAACGGATGACTCAAATAATGACGTGCTTGCGCCAAACTTGAGCCAAAATGCCTACAGAACCCCCCTCTTGGGCGCACCTTGGGGCCGCCTTGGGGCTCTGTTGGGCTGTCTTGGGCGACTCTGGGGCCGTCTTGGGGCCCTTTTGGGCTGTCTTGGGGCGCTCTTGGCGGCTTATTGATCCCGTCCGTCGGACAGTCGAAAAGGCTGGAAGCCCAAAATCGTTCGAAAACCTTAGTAAGATTGGCGATTTCGGCCTCTTGAAGCGCTCTAGAGAGGCGTCTTGAAGCGTCGTGGAGTGCCTTGGGGGGCCTCTCAGGCCGTCTTGGGCCTGTCTTGGGCGTCCTGGAGCGGTCTTTCGGCGACTCGGGGCCCGCTTGGGCCGTCTTGGGAGCCTCTGGAGGTCCTCCTGGACTATTTTGGACCTCCCCGGCCGCCCCGTCCTCCCACGGGGGGTCGGAGGCGGCGGCCTCCGAGGCCCAGGACGCGGAAAACTTGTAAAAACATAAAGAAAATTAGCCCCGGTTCCCCCATGGAGGGTCGGGGCAGCTGTTTTCGGGCCCCGGGCCTGCTTCCCCGGGATATATATATATATATATATATATATATATATATATACACACACATGCATACGCCGATCCTTCGGGTGATAAGGAGGTTCGAGGGGGAGGAACCAACGTCTCACTGAATCGATCTCACAATCGATCTCAATCGATATGACGATTCATCCCACTATCGATCTCACGATCGATCTCACGATCGATCGCATAATCGATCTCACTATCGACCTCACGAGACACCACAAGACACCAGGGGACACCGCGCCACTGGGCAACACGGGCCACCGCGGGACGCCACGGCACGCCACGGCACACCATCGGGACACCACGGCGGGCCACCCCTGGCCACCGCTGGACAACCCAGGGGTGGCGGTCTTTTGGCCTGGGGGCGCCCCAGCCAGAGGAGGGTTCACTCCTCTCGCCCGCCCACGCAGCTTCGCCTCGCCCGCACGCACGACACGAACACGAAACCGAAATCAGTGGGGGCTCCCCATTTGCGATCCCACCCCTCGCCTCCGATCCGCCACCGTGCCCTGAGGCATGCGTTGGAGTGTCCTGAGGTCCCCTCGAGTTCCATGCAGTGAGTTCTGCACATATTCTTGAAGGGTCCCACAGCCTGGAACTCCAGGCACTCTCGGGCGCTCCCGGGCGCGCCCGGGGGGTCCCCAGGTGATTTTTCGAGGAGCCAAGAGCGCGGTGTTCGGGACATGCATGTCCAACATGGTTTCAGATGGCCCAGGGGACCGTCCTGGAGCCCTCTTGAGCGCCTCTTGGGAAGTCTTGGAGGCCCTGGAGTGCGGCCCAAAAGGCCAAGATCGTCACAACCCATGGGTTCCTGAATGAGTCTCGCATTACCGCCGTTTCGGTGTTCAGAGCGTCTAAGACGGCCCACGACGCGCCCAAGATCGTCCCAAAACGGCTCAAGAGCCCCTAAAACTGACAGTTCGACCCCTCCGCCCCGAGGTGCGCCCAAGAAGCCCCAAGAAGCCCCCAAGATGCCGAGAGGCCCAAATCAGGCCCCAAGAGGCCCCCAAGACGCCCCAAGACAACCCTTAAAACCGCATCCAAGAAGCATCCGAGAGGCCTCCCAAGAAATCCTCACAGGCATCCAGGAGGCTTCTGACCTACAACCCAGGCATAGAGGCGGGATGGGCCGAAGGCCACTATGTGTGTATGTGTATATGCACATGGATGAAAGGCAGAGGAAGAGAGAGCGAGAGAGAGAGAGAGAGAAAAGAAAAAGAGAGCGAGAGAGAGAACAACAAAACAAAAAAGACAGAGAGAGAGAGAGACAACAACAACAACAACAACAACAACAACAACAACAACAACAATCATTTAAGACTGGGGACACTCCGTTCTCACCAGTGCCAGGGTTTTCATAGGAGGCGGGCAATACCCCCACTTTGTGGGGGGGCCGGTTCAAGCTCTACCAAATTTCCAAACGACTCTTCGCCACCACCCACACCCAGCTTCCCGCCCTATGACGTTCGGACACTTCACTTCGTGGCATGCGGACGACCGTGGCTACTATTCAGGGCCCCGCGGCCGACGACGACGGCGTGCGCGCGCGAAGAAAAAACGAATGTGTCCCGCATGGTATTATTTGACAGGGATGATGGCCCTGGCAGGTGCGCAACCGTTGTTGCAGAAGTTCGAAAAAGTTGCTCGCAAAAGCCCGTTTGACAGAAATGTTTAAAAAGTGTTGGGTTTCCTACGAATCCGCAAGAGCGCGCGGGATGAAATTTTGACATTTTTTTTTGAAAAACCATTGTTTTTTTGATGTTTTTATGTTAAAATCGCTACGAAAACTAAGGTTTTGGAAGGATTTCGTCTTGCGCGCGCGAATGTCCACTTTACCTTATTTTTTGCAAGGGATTCTTGAAATGTGGTTATGTTAGAACAAGAAATTTCATTTTATATTGTTTTTTGCAAGGGAAAGCGGGGGGGAACAAAACAACCGGATCTGGATCACATCGTTTTACCTGAGGCTTCCTCACGAAAATGATGAAAATGAGGCTGCGGCCTAGGCGCGGCGGGGGGGGCGCGCACCAGGGGTCCCATAAATAATTATTCTTAAGAATTAATAATGTTCAACAACAACAACAACAACAACACCAACAACAACAACAACAACAACAACAACAACAACAACAACAACAACAACAACAACAACCACAACCACAACCACAACCACAACCACAACCACAACAACAACAACAACAACAACAACAACAACAACACCATCACCAACACCAACAATAACAACAACAACAACAACAACGAAAAAGAAAACATAAAAAGATCACACAAAAGTATCCTGCTGCATCTGCTGCGCGCCCGCGTCGCCAGCGGGGGGACCGCACGGCTGGAATGGGAACGGCGGCAGCGCCTGCTGCGCCTCCACACAGAACGGGGGGCTGGAGGACGCAGAGGATCTGCCTCATCCTCCTCCGTCTCCCCGTCCTGCTACGCCTCCTAGTCATCCTCCTCGTCCTCGTCCTCCTCGTCCTCCTCCCCCTTCTCCTCCTCCCTCCTCCCTCCTCCTCCTCTCCTCCTCCTCCTCCTCCTCCTCCTCCTCCTCCTCCTCCTCCTCCTCCTCCTCCTCCCCCTATTCCTGGACAGGGTAGCTTATCGGGCCCCATATCGGCGATGCATGGGCGATTCGGGGCCGATGCAATCCTCTTAAAATTGCCCCGGACAGGGGTCCCTGGCCCAAAGTGTCCCTAGGATTTCCAGGAGGCAGAGGGTGCCTCCAGGAGCACCCCCACGAGGCCCGCGGGAGCCCCCAGGGGCTCCAGGATGGCGCGACAGTCTGGGGACACCTTGGGCATCCTCCTCCTCCTCCTCCTCCTCCTCCTCCTCCTCTTCCTCCTCCTCCTCCTCCTCCTTCTCATCATCCTCCCCCTACTCCTGGACAGGGTAGCTTATCGGGCCCCTATCGGCGATGCATGGGCGATTCGGGGTCAATGCATTCCACTGAAAGTTGCCCCGGACAGGTGTCCCTGGCCCAAAGTGTCCCTAGGATTTCCAGGAGGCAGAGGGTGCCTCCAGGAGCACCCCCACGAGGCCCGCGGGAGCCCCCAGGGGCTCCAAGATGGCGCAACAGGCTGGGGACACCTTGGGCATCCTCCTCCTCCTCCTCTTCCTCCTCCTCCTCCTTCTCCTCCTCCTTCCCCTCCTCCGCATTCTCCTCCTCCTTCTCCTCCTCCTCCTCCTCCTCCTCCTCCATTCCTTTTTCGATCTGAATATTGTCCCTGTCGCACCCCGAAGCCAAATTTTAGAGCGGGCTGGGCGTTTCGCCTTAGACTTCCGCACCATTTATGAAGCTTAGAAATCGAAAACAGCTTCACATATGGAGGGCGGATCGTTTTTCAATGTAGCTCTCGCCTTAGCGCCGCGCACATTCGTTTTAAAAATTGCAAAGAGGTTCACTGATTGAGGGCGGGTGGTTTTCAAAATGTGGCTCTCGCCTGAGCGCCGCGCACACTCGTTTAAATAATTGCAAGAGCTTCACGGATTGAGGACGGTTCCTTTTCAAAATGTGGCTCTCGCCGTCGCGCCGCGCACATTCGTTTACAACATTCGGAAGAGTTTCACGGATTCCCATGATAAGCGTACCAGAGCTGGTGTTTTTACCTAACAGCGAAGACTGATAGGTTTCTAGTGGTCTCAAAAGAGCTCACAGATCACTCCACAGGGGGGTCTGGGCGGGTGCCGGACAGGGTGCCGCAGAAGTTGTTTTAAGCCAACAGTCACACACTTCGTGCTCTTCGACCTCCCAGAACTCCATTCCCGGGCCACATTCTGAATGCCCGGAGCCAACTGTAGGCCACTTCGTGCTCTTCGATTCCCAGAACTCCATTCCCGGGCCACATTTTGAATGCCCGGAGCCAACTGTAGGCCACTTCGTGGTGAAGAAGTCCATTCCCGGGCCACATTTTGAATGCCCGGAGCCAACTGTAGGCCACTTCGTGCTCTTCGATTCCCCAGAACTCCATTCCCGGGCCACATTTTGGATGCCCGGAGCCAACTGTAGGCCACTTCGTGCTCTTCGAGTTCCCAGAACTCCATTCCCGGGCCACATTTTGAATGCCCGGAGCCAACTGTAGGCCACTTCGTGCTCTTCGATTCCCAGAACTCCATTCCCGGGCCACATTTTGGATGCCTGGAGCCAACTGTAGGCCACTTCGTGCTCTTCGAAGTCCATTCCCAGAACTGTAGGCCACTTCCTGGTTCCCAGAACTCCATTCCTGATGATTTGAATGCCCGGAGCCAACTGTAGGCCACTTCGTGTTCTTCTAGTTCCCAGAACTCCATTCCTGGGCCACATTTTGAATGCTGAGGCAGGCTGATGCTGCGGCCGAGGCAGGCTGAGGCTGAGGCAGGCTGAGGCTGAGGCCGAGGCTGAAGGCAGACTGAGGCTGAGGCTGAAGCAAACTGAGGCTGAGGCTGAGGCTGAGGCTGAGGCTGAGGCTGAAGCAGGCTGATGCTGAGGCAGGCTGAGGCTGAGGCTGAGGCTGAAGCAGGCTGAGGCTGAGGCAGGCTGAGGCTGAGGCCGAGGCTGAAGGCAGACTGAGGCTGAGGCTGAAGCAGGCTGAGGCTGAGGCTGAGGCAGGCTGAGGCTGAGGCAGGCTGAGGCTGAGGCAGGCTGAGGCTGAGGCTGTGACTGCGACTGCCGTTGCCGCTGCGACTGTCATCGCGAATGCGACTACGACTGCGAGAACAGCAGAATTCTACAACTGGATCTTCATCTGAATCTTAAGGGGAATGCTTTCAGATATGCTTCTACACATCGCTGTTAGGTTGCTTTGCCGGGATATTTTTTTTGAAAGGGCTCAAGATTACGAGGGTGCACCAATTACGTTGATTCGCGGTGGTAAAGTCGCATAAATGGCGCTCTGACACGATTCAGGATCGTCAAGACGCAACAGCCAGGTTGATCCGTGGCGTTCGAATCCCGAGAACAATGTTTTGGCATGCTTCAGGGTCTTCAAACGGTTGTCTTCCAACGAGGCAATTCCCCCAACGGAAATGAACCGTTATGGGAGCCTATGAAGAGGGGGGTTATTCCAACATCGTTGAGGACTCTTGGCTTTACCCCGGTCCTCCTCCTCGTCCTACTCCTCCTCAGCGACACCGGTGGCAGCCCCCGATCTGGGACCTTCGGCCGAAGAGTTCCCAGCTCCTCCCCCCGTGGGCATCCACGGCGGCACCAGGACCGAGCGACGCAGCAACGACACTAAACAGCCGACGGGACCGAACCGACCGAGCGCAGCCGACCGCGATGCAGCCGAGCAGACCGACTCGGGGACACCCTTACATGTGTCGCATCCCGGCTGGATCCTCGCTCCTCCCTCCTCGCTGGATCCTGGTTTCGTCGGCGGCGGCGGGAGTTCAGGCCAGTCGGGCAGTCGACGGATCAGGGCGCAGCTCTTGGGTCCGCCGACCCACGCCTGCCGAGAGCGACAGGGCGCGTGTGGCATGGTGGAGGTCCGCCTGCCCCCTCTCCCCCTCCGGGCCTCGACGCCATCGCCTCTCCGTCGAAGCCTGCACCGAGGGGCAATGCAGGCCAGGGGTGGGCAGGCTTACTCACGCGTGGAGCTGCAGCCCGACCCCGCTGAGAAAGAGAAAGCTGCAGCTAGAGCTCCCTACTCCTCCTCCTCAACTCACTCTCCCCCTCCCCCAGGGGTCCAGAATCCCGTCAGAGGAGAGTGGGTGACGAACCAACAACACATACCCATACCCATAGGGGGGTCGGAGAGGGCTATGGGTGCGTGCTGTCGGATGGGGGTCCCCGCTCGAACGGGAGCGTTCCCCAGGGTCCGACAACCCGCACCCATACCCATAGCCAGTCCTCCTCCCAACACCCCCCTCTGGGTATGGGTGTGTGTTGTTCGTTCGTCAGTGGAGGGCCAGGAACTCGTCAGCGGTTCTCTGGTGCTCTTCTCGGCGGCGAGCGGAGGGGAAGTGAGAAGGCTCGGGCATCCTCAGAAGGTTCGGAAGTCCCTGGGCCTCGGCCTTCTAGAGAAGCAAGCCTTCCTCTAAGTCTTCCCAAAGCAAGCCTTCTGGTTCCTAAGCCTTCCCAAAAGCAAGCCTTCCCCAAGCAAGCCTTCCTCTAAGTTTCCTAAGCCTTCCTCGAGGCTTCTGAGAAGCCCCGCCGCCTTCTGAGAGGCCTTCTCCTTCTCACTTCCCCCCCTCGCTCGCCGAGGATCTTGGAGCCTCCAAGTCCACCCTCCGTCGCCTCCGAGATGACCAATATCCCTTCCGAGGACTCAGGAGGACCTACCACAGCCTAAAGACGGCCCAGGAGGCTCTCAGGACGAAAAAGAAAATCACTTGTTTTGCTTCATCTCTTGAAAGATGTCCGCTTTCTCGCCTTCTTGGGATCGTCGTCGTCATCCTCCTTCATGGTCGGCGGCACTCGCCATAAGGCCTTCACAATCCGTGATGGTGCTTCGGCTCTTGAAAGATGTTCGCGTTCGTGCCTACTCGGGATCTGAAAGCCCAAAGATGGCCCAAGAGGCCATCAGACCAGCCCAAGGCAGCCCAAGCGGCCTACAGACGGCCCGGAGACGTCCCAAGAGGGCCCCAAGACGCCCCGAGTCCACCAAGATGGCACAGAGGCCCTCAAGAGCCCTCCCCCACAAAATGACCCCCAAGACCCCCAACATGCCCTTCATTCGAGACCCCAAGAGGCCCCGCCACAGATGCGAAGGAAGAGGAGGACAGACCAGCAACGGCTACACGCAGGCAACACGACGGGAGGCGGCCAAGACAATACGAGATCGGAAACCGAGCAGTTACTCTTCTGGGTGTCGGCGGAAAGGCGTAAGCCTCTTGAATATCAGGTAAGGACATCGAGAGAAGCGGTGCAAAACCTTCGGTCCACAAAACTCCAGCTGCCCTGGCATCCGATGTCCTGATTTGTTCAATACGGGGTCCGCAGGTGTTGTGACCCTGTCCCCAATTCTGGTGCTTCATCCTGAGTCGTTTACCGACGGGGGGCCCAGCGAGAGCCCCCAAGGGGCGGGAAATGGCGAAACGACTCGAACTGAGTGCGTTCAAGACGTTGGACGTCTGGAGAGACTCTCGCTGCTCCCCCCTCCCACTCGATCCTGGCACCCCACGGGCCAAGCCTGCGCGAACGAGCAGCCGCCGGCGGCGCCGAAAGGGGACATGGCGGCCATGTTCGCCCCAGGCGACTGGTCTGGCCGGCGGGAACATCGCTGTCGACGTCGTCCTTTGTCGTCCGTCGTGCGTCGTCGTCCGTCGTCCGTCGTCCGTCGTCCGTTGTCCGTCGTCCGTGGTCCGTCGTCCGTCGTCGTCCGTCGTCCGTCGTCCGTCGTCCGTCCTCCGTCGTCCGTTGTCGTCCGTCGTCCGTGGTCCGTCGTCCGTCGTCGTCGCTGTCGTCCATCGTCCGTCGTCCGTCGTCGTCGCCGCCGCCGCCGCCGCCGCCGTCCGTAGTCATCTTGGCTCAGGCCATCCTGGCGCAGGCCATTTTGGGCTCGAGCTCTGGCCCGAGGGCCTGGTGAGGCTCGCTCTGTCTGGGACTCGCGCCCGCAGGGCCGCGCGCGATGGAGCCGGGCTGCAGGGGGGGGGCGCGCGGGCGCTCCCAGCCGGGGGCGTGGTGTGCTCGGGCTGCGGCTGCGCAGGCCGGAGCCCGCCGAGCGGAGCGCCAGGGGCCGTGCAGCTCCTCGGCGCCGGCCTGCGCAGTGCGGGGCAGCGCGGCGTGCGCCGGGGTCGGCCAGGGAGCGGAGCCCGAGGCCGCCACGGGGCCCGAGGAGGCCGGCAAAGGCACGGCGGCCGCCGCCTCCCCCAGCCGAGAGGAGGACCTCGGCGGGGGCACGGAGGAGGTCGGGCGGGAGGCCGCGGAGGAGTGCGCGAGGGTGGCGGGCGAGGTGCAGGCGGCCAGGCCCACGAGGCCAGCTTCCGAGGGAGCGGGCAGGCGGGGCGCCGAGAGGCTCGGTGGCGCACGGGACGACTCCAAGACAGGAGAAGCGAGCAGGCGGGGAGGGGGCGGGCCGCCGGTGCGGCGCCCCCCCAGGGAGGCGCGAAGGACGCGCTGAACGACGGCGACGGCTGGGAGCTCATGCAGGGCAAGGGCGAGCGCGCGGCGCGCTGGGAGGCGGCGCAGGAGCTCGCGGTGCGCTCGGCGGAGGCTTGGGCCTTGGCTGAAGCCGTGCGGCGGGCGGACGCTACACGAGCCGTCGCTGCTGGAGAGGGGCAGCGGTGCTGGCGCGGCTGGCTGGGGCGGAGGACGGCTGCGGCGGTGCGCGGTGCGCAGTGCGCGGGCGCCGTGCGCGGCGGCTGCGCCCTCGCCGACGCAGGCGGCGGCCCCTGCGCCGAAGGTGAAGAAGGCCACGCACGACGCGGAGTCGGACGACTTGCTGCTCGTCGAGGCGATCCGCGTCGCAGAGCACGAGGTCGCCGAGCTGGCCAGCGCGGCCCTGGCGGTGTCCCTGCAGCGCGCCGGCGCCCCAGCGCGGAACCGCCCAACCCGAAAATGCCAGCACGGGCGACCCTGGGCAAGAGCACGCCAAGGAAGGGGAGGGAAGGGGGAGGGGCAGCGCGCGAGTCCAGGTTCTCACCGCTGTACCAGGCAGGCGCCGCGGCGCGGAGGGGGGGGATGGCGAGGTGCAGAGCCCGCAATGAAGAAATCAGCCCTCTGGGAGCCAGAGGAGTCCACGTGGCCAGGGCCTGCACGGGCGGAGTGTCCGCGGGCGCGGGGGGCAAGCCCAGCCTCCCCCCCCCCCTGCAGAGGTGCCAAGCGCGGGGCCAAGGAGAGGCTGGCCCGCGCACGCCGTAGGAGCACGAAAGAATGGAAGGGGGTGATCGCGTGGGCCAGTCAGTCAGGGACTGGCCCGCGCACGCCCTGCTGAAATTGGGGGCGCGCGGGACAGCAGAGGGCTGGTCTGTGATCGCGGCTGCCCACCGCGGCCGCTGCCGCTGCCGCAGCGCCCACGCAGCGGCCACCGCCAGCACTCTGATGGCCACCGCCACCGCCTCGCGCTGCCAAGTGCGCGCCGCAGCCGCGCCCGACAGCCCGCCGAACTCGCCAGCGCCACGGCCGCCAGACGTCTCTCCTGCGCCAGCGCCGCCGCAGTTGCAGCCCCTGCCACCCCCGCCAGCGCCAGCGACGCTGCTGCGGCCGCCGCGGCCCACGCCCCGCCGCTAGAACAAACAAACTCCAGCCCCGACACCAACGCAGGCACCACTGCCGAGTGGCGTCGCAGGAGGCCACGCGAGCCTGGCGCGCCAGACGGGCGCCGCCACGGCCCGGGCCAGGGGCGCCTGGTCTGCGGGCCCAGGCCCGCGCCGCCAGGCCGCGCGCCACCGCGGCAGACCGCCCGAGCCCAAAAAAATGTTAGCGCGGGGCGGACACTAGTGCGCGCTGGGTCTGGCGCGCCAGGCGGGCCCGGCCGAGCGTCTACACGGGGACGTCCGGCCCGCGGGCCCAGGCCCCGTGCCGCTTTAGACCGCGCCAGCGCCGCTGGGGCGGAGAATCCGCGGGCGTCGGAGGTCTGTCCAGTTTCCCCCTGTAGAGCTGCCAAGCGCGGGGCCGCAGGCCTGGCGGGGGCAGGCTCGCGCATGCCCTGCTGGAGCCGGGACGGGCGGGCCAACGAAGTCTTGGACCGCGCTCGCGGCTGCCCGCGCCCGCCCTGGGGACCGCAAGCGTCGCTGCCACAGCAATTGCTGCCACTGCTGCCGCGACCACGGCGCTTTGACCGCCGCCGCTGCCGTCTCGCGCTGCCACGCGCACGCCGCAGCAGCGACCGACAGCCCGCCAAACTCGCCAGCAACACGGCCGCCACGGCGCCCCCGCGCCACGGCCACCTTGGTGGCCACCGTTGCCACCCCCGCCAGTGGCAGCGGCGCTCCTGCGGCAGCACACGCCAGCGCGGGCGCCCTGGCTCGGGGACAGGCGCGCGCAAGGTCTGGCGCGCCAAGCAGCCCCGCCCAGATTCGAGCCAGGGACGTCCCGCCAGCGGGCCCAGGGCCGCGCTGCTTGGCCACGCCAGCGCCGCGGCGCGGAACCGCTCAACCCAAAAATGCCAGCATCGGCGGCCCTGGGCAAGGACATGCCGAGAGGGGGCCAGCGTGCCAGTCCAGGCCCGCGCCACCAGGCCGCGGCCACACCGCAAAGGCAGAGAAGCCTTTCTGGCCGAACGGCCAAATACAAGAAAGCAAGATGCTGGCCGTTGCAGGCTAAGGTGAAACGAGGCAATGTGACATCATTGCAGGCATACACCTGCAAGCTTGCTCTTCAAAGCTCCGTGTGTCGCAAAACGACTGAACTGTACAGCTGATATGTCTCCTTAACTCCCTCTCTCACTCTCGTTCCCTGGTGCGCCAGCCCCGCCGTCGTCACGCCCTCCACCGTCAACCTCCCCCCCCTCTGCCATCGTCGCACCCCCCACTTTCGCCACGACCACACCAGCGCTGCACCCCTGCCGCCGTCGCCGCCCCCCGCCATCGCCGCGCCCCCCGCCGGCCAGTCAGCGGCTGGCCCGCACATACCCCGCTGGAAGGGGGTGGGGGGGGGGGGGGCGGGCCCATGAGGGCTTGGCCCGCGCCCATGGCTGCCCGCGCGCCCCCTGGAGCGCGCAGCCGCCGCTGCTGCCACGACTGCTGCCCATGCTGCCACGACCAGCGGCCGCCGCCACCGCCTCGCGCTGCCGCGCACACGCCACAGCCGCGCCCGACAACCCGCCAAACTCGCCAGCGCCGCGGCCGCCAGACGTCGCCCCCGCGCCAGCGCCGCCCCAGTAGCGACTACTGCCACCCCTACCCAGTGCCAGCGCCGCTGCTGCGACAGCCGCTCCGAACGGCCACTGCAGGCGCACGCCCCGCCACCCGAAAAACGGAGCACCCGATACAGGCGCCACCGCGGAGCGGCACCGCAGGAGGCCGCACGGGGGGCGCCTGGCCTGCGGGTCCAGGTCTGCGCCACTGGGCCACCGCGGCGCACCGCCCGAGCCCAAAAATGTGCACTCAAGCCCATGTTTCGGAAAAGGCAGGGCTTGCACGACCACGCCTGGCTAAGTTAAGGGGGGAGCGAGAGGAGGAGGGGGAGGGGAAGGGGAAGGGGGAGGAGGAGGAGGAGGAGGAGGAGGAGGAGGAGGAGGAGGAGGAGGAGGAGGAGGCGGACCTGAATTAAGCCAGGATGCGCCAACGATGCTGCAACAAATTATCCTGTCCCAAGTCACCTCCTCAAAAGCTCCTACAAAAGATTGCTTCCCCTGCGGGAGGCCGCCACCCCTGGAACGACAAGCGCCTGGCGGCCGCTGTTGTGTAAAAGATCCACCCTCCATCCACCGAGCCAAACGAAACGCACGAGATAGGATGGTAAAGCTATAAGAAAATTCCAACGATAGCCCCGTGTTGAAAAGGATCTGCCCTTCCACCGTGAAAGTGCTGCACAGTCTCAAAGTGCAGACCCTACAGTTCGCCAAAGTCTCAAGCGAGAGCCCTAGATTGACAAGTCACCGCCCTCTACCATTTTTACTGTCTCAAGCATTGGAACTTCGGGTCATAGAACTCGAGGAAATCTCAGGCGAGATCCGAATTTTGAAAACGACGCGGCCTCCATCCGTGAATATGTTGGAAGCTTGTGTTCAAACAAATACAACACATGCGCGCCGCATTCAGGCAAGAGCCGCATGTTAAAAACGAAACAGCCTCCATCTTTGTCGTTGATGTAAACTTGCAACGCGAATGTGCGCGGCGCAAAGGCGAGAGCTACGTTTGGACAACGAGCTTGCCTCCTCCATCCTTGTAGATGATTAGGACTTTGAATAATGTGCGCGGCGCTGAGGCGAGAGCACCATTGTAAGCGTTGGATGTCTTACGGCTTCATTATAGAAAAGCGCAACGATGTCTCAAGCGAAACGCCCAGACAAGCCTATGGACACCTCCGGTGGTGCGACGCGGGGGTGCTCCTTGTACGGAAGAGGGACGGAGGAGGAGGGGGAGAATCCAGGAGGTCCTCCTCCTCCTCCTCATCCTCCTCCTCCTCCTCCTCCTCCTCCTCCTCCTCCTCCTCATCATCATCACATCATCATCACATCATCATCATCATCATCATCATCATCATCATCATCATCATCATCATCATCATCATCATCATCATCATCATCATCATCATCATCATCATCATCATCATCATCATCATCATCATCGTCGCCCTCCTCCTCCTCCTCCTCCTCCTGCTCCTGCGCAGCCAATCCACAGCAACAAGTCCTGTGCCAGCCTCCCGTGAAGGCTTCGTCCTCCCGACTACCACTCCTGCCTCCGCTGCCTCCCGCCCTCGCCTCCATCCTCCCCCTCCCTCCCTCCCCCCCTCCCTCCCCCCATCCCTCCCTCCTCTCCCTCGTCCCTCCCTTCCTCCCTCCCCCTCGCTCCCCCTCCCTCGCTCCCCCTCCCCTCCCCCTCCCCTCCCTCCCTCCCTCCCTCCCTCCCTCCCTCCTTCCCCTCCTCCCCCTCCATCCCTCTCAAGCAACCTCGGCTCGAGCATGTTGCCCGACCGAGAGCCCAGAACCGTCCAGTGGGTGCTTGGGGGGCGCGAGGCCACCTTAGCCGAGTGCAAAGGCGTTCCTCGCGGCGAATCTGGGCAAATATTCAGCTACGGATCATGTCTCGGCCATGGAGCACCTGCAAAGGATGCCACACCCACGAATACAACGATGCGCTTGAGTGCAATGCATTTCGCTGCGGCAAGTGCAACCGCCAGGTGAAGTTGCACAAGCCCAAGAGCGACGGTGGTGCTGGTGCTGGCGGCAAAGGCAAGGGCAAGGCCAAGGATGGTTTCAACGATCATCTGGCGCTCGCCCTGCTGCCGTCCAAGGCATCACAGACGCAGGTGCTCACCCAGGCCATCTCCCTGGTGCAGGACCCCGTGCTGAAGGCTACGCTCACTGCCGCCCTGCGGCAGCAGCGGGCCCCTTCCGCGGCCGACCAGCCGCCCCCAGCCGAGGCGGTCAGGCGCGCGGAAGGGGCATGGCGCGACGTCAACACCAAGCACGACCAGGCGTGTGCTCAGGTCGCCCGCAGCAGGGAGCAGCTCGAGAGGGCTTTGCAGCGCGAGCAGGAGACTGTTCGGCAGCCGGCCGCCGCCGAGCTGGGCAAGAGAGTTGCGGCGCGGGCCCTGGCATCCGAGGTAGGCCTGGGCTTCGCGAAGCTGTCGGAGTCCCCGCAAAAGGATGGGAACACCGACGGCGGCGAGTCGAAGATGTTCACCATCAGCTGGGACCAGGAGTTCTTCGACCAGCTGGATGCGGGCGAGTTCGAATGCGAGGAGAGCAAGAGGGTCGAGCTCAAGCGGCTCCAGGCGGAGCTCCAGGACACCAAGGGCCTCCTCCAGACGCGCAGCGAGCAGGTCACCGCATGGAGGGCCAAGATGCTTGACATGCAGAACGGCATCCGCGCGCGCATGGCCAAGAAGAGGAAAGGCCAGGAGGGCCCCGTCCTCGCCCACGGCTCCTTCGGGCGATGCCGCTGCTGGCGCACCCTGCGCCGACAGCAGCGGCGACCAGACGGACAAGACGGAGGCCCAGGAGGCGGAGATCCAGAAGGAGATCAACCGCATCAGGGCCGCCAAGCAGAAGGCCGCCGAGGAGGCGACCAAGGCTGCGCTGGCTTCGGTAGCCCCGCCCGAGGGCGGAGCACCAGCGGCCTCGACGGCGGCGTCAGCGTGACAGCGGCCGCCCCTCAGTGACGGGGGCAGCCCTGACGTGCAGTCGCCCACCTGCTCGTCAGCACCTACCAGTGGGTCAACAGGGACTGCGTCGCAGTCCACATCTTCTTCTACAAGTTCGGCTTCAGGGCGGACGGCATCAGCGTCCTCATATTCGGCACCTTCACCACCGTCGGCAGCATCGGCTGCAAGCGGGAGTGAGGCCGCAATCACCGCACGCTCTGATGGCCAGGCGACTGCGCAGCGGCAGTCGGCAGTCTCTCAGGCAAGCGACCAACCTTCAGCAGGGTAAAGTTAGGTCGTACAAATCTTTTTCAGTAATATCACGATCCTAGGGCCTCGGAGTTGGAAGTGTATTCAGCATCTGAATCAAAGCGGAGCGTATCAGTATTTCTCCTGTGCGAGGCTCATGTTGGCAGGGGCTCACGCCTCGAATGGGAGAAGAGACTTCGCTCGAGTAAATTCAAGTCTTTCATCAACTGTGCTCGTGAGACGGGCAGGCATTGCTTGACAGCGTCAGGTAAACAGCGTGCCAACGAGGTGGTGAGATCTCCCTGTGCGAGGGGCGTCGGCAGGCTCATCATCTCCACCGAGCCCAGTATCCCATCCCTCCTCTTTGCGCCGACGGCTCTCAGAGCTATGACGGCTTCCCCCCTGTCATCCTCAACCTCCAAGGTTTCAGCATAATTCTTATCACCCTGCGCGGGCTCTGTTCCACAGGCTTCGCAGGCGACAACTTGCGTAGGTCTGCCCGAGTCGGAGCCCTCCTTCAGATGCTCGAGATTCCCTGGATCATTCTCGGGGATTTAAGCTTTTCCCCTTCGGTCCTGGAGGCCAGTGGTTTCCTCGCCAAGGCCGGGGGGACCGTCATCAAACCACCTTCAGATTTCACGTGTATAGGCGCTGGCGGGTCCAGCCTGATCGATTATGCCGTAGCCTCCCAATCTGCTCTCCCGTACATATTAGGCCTACATGTGGTCCACGATGTCCCATGGAAGCCTCATTCGGCATTGTCCCTCCAATTGAGAGGGCAAGGTGAACAGCTCCTCACTCGTGCCCTCCTCCTCCCCGAGCGTTTCCCTCAGGTCCAGCGGCCGAAGGCGGAGAGCCAGCCTGGTTCCAAGGCCTCGCGTGCCCGTGCTGCTCTGGTCGAACGCCAGGCTATCGCCCGCGATAAACATGCCGCTTTTGCTCAGGAATTGCACGGAGATCTTCTTGACAAGTCGACTCATGCGGTCATGGAGGAAGAAGCTGACCCAGCCCGGCCCAATGATACAGCTGTTCCAGGTCAAGACCTCCTCCAGGATCCTGAAGTTTTTTCTGGCTGCCATTTCGGTCTCTGGGGTGATGAAATCGATCCCTGGGCCGACCTTCCCAATTTCGCGGAGTCCTCTCCCGCCCCTTCTCCTCCGTCTGGGGACCCGTCTTCATCTGAGGTCCTGCCCGATGTGAATTCGCTGACCGACCCCGCCCCACTGGGGATGGATGGGGCAGGGAATGATATTAAGGCCCCCCCCCCAGCGAGACGCCCCAGGACCCTGGCCCCGATCCCAGCTCCGCTGCTGATGCTACTGCTCCTGCTTCGTTCTCCATTCCCGCTGCCCCGTCGCACTTGGCTCAAACTGAAGTCGGCTTTCAGCCCCAAACACTCTCCGACGTTTGGTCGCCAGTCCGTGATTCAGTTGCCTTCCATGTGGGCGGCGAATATATGATGCAGGTCAGCAGTACTTTCAGCTCATGGGTCTCCGCTGTGGAGCACACATTTCGAGCTCATCACCAGCAGGACAGCAAGGGCTCGGCTGTCTCCAGGGCCTCAGGTCCCAAGCTGGTGGTGCGTCGAGCTCGACAGTCAGAACATCTTCGTGACATGCCGTACCTCGACGCGGTGGCCTCGTGGTGGGCCAGGGCCCACGCTATCCTCGCCAAGACGGCTCGGCATCGACGCCGCGCCAACGGCGTCGCCCAGGTCAAGACCCTCGTCGAGTGCGGGATCAAGCTCATAGGCCAGACCCCAGCGAGTACGGCTTCCAGCATCAGCAAGCAACCGACGGCCACTCCCTGGACCACATGGCAGTCAGTGTTCAACGACCTTGGGAGCATTTCTCAAGAGCAGCTTGACGCGTACGAGGCAGAGTTGTTCAAGATCATGAATCGGGCACAATCCAGGGCAGTGGCATCTTCTGTGGCAGATTTCAAGCAATGGGTTTCTGACCACCACAGCACTGGGGCCCTTTTCAAGGCTACCAAAGATGCCCCTCTGCCGACCCTCGAGCTCGATTCGACAGATGGAATGATATATCAGCCGATGGACGTCATCGACAAGAAGGCGCAGCATTGGCACAAGCTCTGGACATCGTCTCAAGATATTTCGATGGATACAGTTTCAGCCACTTTTAGGAGAATCAAGGAGGCCACCTTCCCAGGCGACCTCCCCGAGATCACGACGAACGACATCAGGGGGACCCTCAGACGCATGAAACCTCGTGCTGGTCAGGGGCTCGACAGGCTGTCTCCGACAGATTTGGACCGCCTGCCTGATGCCGCGCTCGCCGCCATCGCCTTTGTCATGGTTGAGGAATCTTGCAAATGGCCATGGCCATGGCAGCTCCCTGTCCTCGGTCGCCTCCTCCCTAGAAAGAGCTCAGGCGACAGGACAATAGGGCTAGTGTGTCTCCTGTGCCGTGTGTGGTCCCTTGTGCGAGAGCCCGTTGCCAAGAGCTGGGGCAGGGACAGATGCCCCCCTTGGGACGCGGCCATCGAGGGCAACTCAGCCCTCAAAGAAGCATTCATGCGAGCGCTAGATGAAGAACTCTTCTGGCGCCTCAAGATGGCCAACGGCCACGCTCTTTGTGACATCAAGAGTTTCTACGAAATGATGGAACGGTATATCCTTGTGAGTGGGGCCCTCAATTACGGCTTCCTGGCGCGCGTCCTCTTCCTCGAGCTGCAGGTCTGCACGGGCCCACGGCTGCTCGCTCAGTTCGACGCGACATCTCGACCCTGTCAAGCCACGCGGTCCATCATCCAGGGCCTCAGGAGCGGGACACGCTTTGCCCGCTGCATGACCAACAGAGTCATGGAGGTAGTCACCACAGCCAACCCGTACCTCTCAGAACGGCTATGGATTGACGACCTCTCCTTGTCTGCAGTTGGTTCTCCTCTTGCTGTCGAGGATGCTCTGGTCCACGGTATCACCGCAGTGAGCGACGCTCTGATCGAGGAGTCTCTGGAGTTGGCCCCCAAGAGCGTAGTCACATGTTCGGATATGAAGACTGCTCGCGAGGTGGTCCGTCGCCTTCGCCGCCGAGGCATCACGGTCCAGATCACCAAGCAGGCCCCGTACCTCGGAGTCGACTTAGGCAGCGGACGCAGATTAGCTCGAGCTACTCGGACTAAGAGGATGGAGCAGACACGCAGGCAACATGGCAAGGCACGCAAGTTCGCAGCTTCCACTCGGAGGTGCAAGATCCTGCAGAAGGTCGAGAGAGCTGGCCCCCAAGCAGGGGCCACCTATGGCCACGAAGTTCACGGCCTGCCTCAGACATCCATCCAGGCATTGCGACGGCGCCTAGGCGCTGTGGCAGGTGGTAACCGACACGGGAGGTGCATCACCACTCTTTTGGACCTTCGCACACCAGGGCACGATCCAGGCTATCAGTTGATGAGGAAGTGCATCGGTATGTGGTTGAAGGTTTGACTTACCGAACCCCGCGTTCGAGGCCCAGTTCATCAAGTTTGGCAGGAGACGGTTGCCCAGCTACGTAAGATAGACCCACACCATCGAGCTCGACATGTTAGGGGGCCTACGGCAGCTGCCATCCACTACCTTCTTCAAGCCAACTGGGATCCAGTATCTCCGACGGAATGGTACAGTCTTACAGGGGAAGATGGCATCGCCCACGGGTGGTCGTTTCCAGACGGCCTCGAAGGGATCGACCAGGCCACCTGCCTCTTGGACGAACTCACACACTCAGTTCAGTTACAGCAGTGGAGCACTGCTTCGCACGGATATTGTGGTGCAGGCATGGAGGGAGGAGTCGACAACTTCAGCTACCGTCGCTTCCTCTACCAGCTGGAGCAGCTCCCGCACGGCAGACGCCTCGCGGAGCTCATGACGGTTATTGCAGTGGGAGGCGCTTGGCCTGCCGAGCGGAGGAAGGATGGAGGCTACGCCGAGTCCGACATCTGCCCACGCTGCAAAAAAAATAAGGAGACACCTTCGCATAGGTATTACACTTGTGAGTGCAATTCGGATGCCGCTTCTGCCGCATATGCGCACTCTAACCAGTTGTGTCATAAGGCTATAGTTCAGTCTGCCAGTGATGAATGTTTTGGTTTAGGGGGTTAATCCCAGCCTCCTGGACCAAAGTAGACCCCCCCCACCCCCGTGGAATCCTGGCCGGCCCCTCCCGAAGCGAGGGAGATCGACCCCCTGTATTTCGGCATTGGCACCCTAGATAATCATGTTGTCTTGCATGGGGACGCCTCAGGAGGCCCCGACACCCACGACCCTCTTTTTCGACGGGTTGGGGTTGCGGTTGTCGATTCCTCCCACTGGCGCTCCAATGATGGTGCTCGGTATCTTTTCGGTCCCCTCCCTGGCCCCCTGCAAACGGTCGCTAGGGGGGAACTCTACATGTTGATCACCGCTCTTAGGTTCTCGGACGGCCCCCCTGTCTACGTGACGGACAACGACGCCGTCTGTGCAGGGTGGTGGGACCGTCTCTTTCAGGCCCCTCGAGGAGCCAATGTAGACCTCTGGCGTGATATTGGTAAAGATCGTTTAGTCAAGAATCGGGACCCTGGCTCCGTTGTTGTCCTGTGGGTCCCGTCTCACCTCGCGGCCTCCGAGATCATTGCCAAAGATGTGCCCCGATGGATGATCAAAGGGAACATCTTCGCCGACGTTCTGGCAGGAGAAGCGGCTAAGGCCGCTCGTGTCCCTGAGACTCAGAGGCATCGTGTTTTGAGTATCGAGGCTGACGTTTGCAGAATCCGCCATCGTTTGCTTCGGGCTACTTTAGAGGTTGCCGAACTCGAGCGTGTGGGTCGTTTGGAAAAACGGGCCCCTGCTGCTCCTGCTCGTGCTCCCCGACTCGCTCCCCCCGCTCCTGCCGCGGTGGCCCTTTTCAATTCCACTCATACTGTCAGCCCATGCGGTATGAAGTGCACGACGTGTCACGGGTCCACGACTGCGGCAACTAAGGGGGAGTTTTTAATGTCCGAATGCTTTCAACCCGTTCGGTGCACCAGTCACACAGTTAGGGTACCTCAGGGGCGGCGCTTACATCTCGCTGGGGGGTGGGTCCACCCATCTCATCAGATGAGCTTTCACGAGCCTCTTGAAGTCTGGTTCTGCGGATTTTGCGGGTGTATCGGCTCACAGCAGCTGAGAGGCCTCGCCAAGGAATGCAAGCCCCCGACCAAGACGGGCAAGGCATACCTTGCCAGAATAGCCAAAGGCCTCACGCCCAAAGTTCTCAGCAAAGCTGAGATGTAGGCTCGGTCTTAGTTTATATCGGATTCGCTTCGCGATAGATCTGAATCTCTGAATCTCCCCCTCCATCCCTCCCTCCCTCCTTTCTCCCCCCTTTGTGGGGGGAGAGCGCCCGCCTACACTGGGCCAGCGAGCGGCCACGGCCGAGGCGCAGGGGTCGGCCCCTGGGCGCAGACGCGCGGGGGCGGCGGCCACGGAAGAAGACGACGGCGCGAAGGACGGCGAGGAGCACGAGGACGAGGACGAGGAGGACGAGGGCGACGACCGCGACGGCAAGTACGGCGAGGGCGAGGGCGACGAGGGCGACGGCAAGGACGGCCACGACGATGGCGAGGATGAGGACGAGGACGGCGACGGCGACGACGACGACGACGAGGGCTGGCGTCGACGATGACTCGCAGGACCACGACGACGCCGGCGACGACGGCGAGGACGACGATGTCGTCGTCGTCGTCGATGTCGCTTGAGGTGGGAGGATGGGGGGATCTGTTGTGGAAATGCTTGGAGGGCAGCAGCTCCCCTCTGCGGAGCTTCCCCGAACCTCTCTGGGGGGTCCCGCGGCGCCTCCTGGCCTGGGGGGCTCCTCGGGTCTCCTGAGGCCTCAAGGAGCCTCCTCCAAAGGAAAGCAAATAATTACTCGGCCGCCGCCGCCGGCAACGCCGTCGCGGAGGAAGAGGAGAAGGGGAGGGGAGGCTGAATAATCATCCTCCTCCTCCTCCTCCTCCTCCTGCTCCTCCTCCTCCTCCTTATCATCATCATCATCATCATCATCATCATCATCATCATCATCATCATCATCATCATCATCATCATCATCATCATCATCATCCATCACCATCACCATCACCATCACCATCACCATCATCATCATCATCATCATCATTATCATCATCATCATCATTATTAGCATCAGCATCATCATCAGCAGCAGCATTATCAGCATCATCAGCATCATCAGCATCATCATAATCATCATCATCAGCATCATCAGCATCAGTATCAGTATCATTGTCATTATCACTATCATTATCATCAGCAGCATCAGCATCAGCATCATCATCATTATGATCATCATCATCATCATCATCATCATCATCATCATCATCATCATGAGCATCATCATCAGCAGCATCATCTTCGTCAGCATCATCGGCATCATCGTCGGCATCGTCATCATCGTCATCATCATTGTCATCATCATCATCGTCGTCGTTATCACTATCAGCATCATCATCATCGTCAGCAGCATCTTCACCACATCAGTATCAACATCATCAGCATCATCATCATGACCATCCTCATCATCATCACCATTATCAGCATCACCATCATGAGCATCATCATCATCATCACCATTATCATCATCATCATCATCGCCATCGTCATCATCATCCTCATCCTCATACCCATCATCATCGTCATCGTCATCATCAGCATCATCATCAGCATCATCATTATCTTCATCACCATCACCATAATCATCAGCACAATCGTCATCATCGTCATCATCATCATCATCATCATCAGCATCAGCATCACAATTATCATCATCACCATCATGGTCATGATCATCATGACCATCATCATCAGAATCAGCATCCACATCATTACCGTCATCATCATCATCCTCATCATCACCATTATCATCATCATCATCATCATCATCATCATCATCATCATCATCATCTTCATCACAACCATCACCACCACCAACACCACAATCATCAGAATCCGAATCAGCATTAGCATCATCATCATAATCATCGTCATCGTCATCATCATCATCAGCATCAGCATCATAATCATCAGCATCATCTTCATCATCAACATCATCATCAGCATTATCATCATCGTCAGCCTCCTCATCATCCTCATCCTCATCCTCATCATCATCATCAGCATCATCTTCTTCCTCATCCTCATCCTCATACCCATCATATCATCATCATCAGCATCCTCATCAGCATCATCATCACAAACACCATCATCATCTTCATCATCATCACCACCACCATCATCAGCAGCAGCATCATTCCCGGCATGATCATCATAATCATCAGCGTTATTACCATCAATCAGAACTATCAGCAGCATCATAATCAATAGCAACAACAACATTATCATCATAAGCGTCGTCATCATCATCATCATGAGCATCATCATCATCAGCAGCATCGTCGTCAGCATCATCGTCGCCATCATCGCCGACATCGTCATCATCGCCATCATCAGTGTCATGACCATCATCATCGTCGTCGTCATCATTATCAGCATCACCATCATCGTCATCATCATCACCATCATCAGCATCATGATCATGATCATCATCATCATCAGCAGCATCATCAGCATCATCATCATCATCAGCATCATCATCCTCACCCTCATCATCATCATCCTTATCCTCATCCCCATCCTCATCCCCATCCTCGTCCTAATCCCCCCTCCTTCTTCACACCTCCTCCCTCCTCCCTCCTCCTTCCCTCCCTCTTTTCCTCCCTCTGTCTCTCGCTACCTCCCTCCCTCCCTCCTGCGGACACGTCCTCCAGCGTACTTTGATCGGGAGCTGGCGCAACCCCCCACACCCAGGAACGGTTCACCGCTCAGCGGCGGCCGGCCCCAGGGAAGAGGAGGTGCGCCAGCCATCCAGTCCTTCACCTGCTTCCTGCAGGCCGAGCACACGGGCGAGGCGGCTCGCCATTCCGAGGGCGACGAGGGTGACCCCCCCCTGGTCCTCCCTCCTCCTCGCCCTCGCCGAGGGTGAGTAGGAAGATGCCGATGAGGAACAGAAAGGAGGGTGATGATGATATTGGTTATGGTGGTAATGGCGACGACGAGGACGAAGATGACGACGATGGTGAGGATGATGGTGATGACTATTATTATGATGATGCTGCTGATAATGGTGATGATGGTGGCGTGACTGATGCTAATGCGGATGCTGCGAATGATGATGATGATGATGATGATGATGATGATGATGATGATGATGATGATATGATGATGATGATGATGATGATGATGATGATGATGATGATGATGATGATGATGATGATGATGATGATGATGATGATGATGATGATGATGATGATGATGATGATGATGATGATGATGATGATGATGATGATGATGATGATGATGACGATTGGTGCCCTGGCCTATAGAGCGGCATTCCAGGGAGGCCGCGGATCGCCTCCAGCCCTTAGTAGGCGTCCCGGTCGTGCGCCACGCTGCCGCCGAGGCCGCAGGCGCCGTGGGGGCGTCCCGATGCGCCCAGAAGTGCCCCACGGCCTCACGAGCACAGCCCGTGGCTCTGTGACCGTGGGCCCCCCCCGGGCCAGGGCCGCCAGGCGCGCCGCTCGGGCGCCGTGGAGGCCGCCGAGCCCGGTGCCGCTCACGGAGGGCGGCACCCGGGGGCTGCCGCCGCGCCCCCGAGCAGCAGTCGGCCCCCAGCTGCTCACCAGGCAGCCCCCCAGCGCCGGGCACCGTCTGCGCCCGGGCGCGCTGGAGTGCCGCGGCGGCGCGCCCGTAGGCGCGGCGCATCGCCACGGGACGCGCCGGTCTGGCGGGAGGCCGCCGTGGAGGGCGCGCAGGAAGGCCACGCCAGCAGGCCCCATCATCCCGCCGCTCTCGAGCGAGCGGCGGCGCTTCTCGCGCTCGAGCGCGGCCGCCAACCCGCCATCCAGGTCTGCAGCCGCGCGGGTTCCCTCCCTCCCTCCCTCCCTCCCCCCCTCCTTGCCATTGCTCCCTCCAGGCCTGGCAGCGGCGGCACGCAACCTCCCCGCAGGGCGTCGGGCGGCAGGAAGAGGCCGGCGCCTGCCAGGGGGAGAGGGGGGGCAGGAGAGGAGAGGAGAGGAGAGGAGAGGAGAGGAGAGGAGAGGAGAGGGGAAAGGAAGGGGGGAGGGGAGGGCAGGGGTGGGGAGAGGAGAGAGGAGAAGAGAGGAGAGGCGAGGAGAGGAGAGGAGAGGAGAGCAGGGGAGGGGAAGAGAGGAGAGGAGAGGAGAGGAGAGGAGAGGAGAGGAGAGGAGAGGAGAGGAGGTGAGGCGAAGGAGGAGAGGCGACGAAGGCAGGAGAAAGAGGGAGGAGAGGAGGAGAGTAGAAGGAGGGAGGAGAAGCAGGGAGGAGAGGGGAGGGACCTTTTTTACTGGGGTGTAAAAGCCACAGGTGCAGCGCCAGCGCGGGGCATCAACGGCAGCTGGGGGCTTCGCAAAGCGAAATCAATACCCGCGGGCACCGCCGCCACGCGGCGTGCTCCAAGCAGGCGGTGCCTCGCCGTCCAAATGGCGACTCGGCGCGCCGGACGACCTCCTCACCAGTCGGGACGGACCTTTAACGCGGTCACGCGCACGGCGCCACGCGCGATTAAATGATGTTCTACGCGCCCTTTCGCAAAGGGGTTGTTCCTTCGGGGCCCGATCAACTTTGGAAAACAACCAAAAAATGTCGGTGCATGGATTTCACTCCCTCGAGAGTCAAGGGAGGGCAGGGCGGAGGAGAGCGCTTACAACACCCTGCGGCTGACGGTGTAGTCCCTGGCAGGTGGGCGAAACAGCTCTGTACTTGCCACTGGTTGGGAAAAACTGCGCGTTCTCTCGCAAAGAGACAGGACAGAGGAGTCATTCTCCTCTCCTCCCGCCTCTCCTCCGTGACTGCCTCCTCCTCCTCCTCCTCCTCCCCCTCCACCTCCTTCTCCGCCTCCTCCTCCCCCTCCACCTCCTTCTCCTCCTCCTCCTCCTCCTCCTCCTCCTCCTCCCTGAGGGGAGGGAGGAGACGAGGGGAGGGGAGGCAGGAGAAAGAGGGAGGCGCAGGGTAGGAGGTTTGAGGGAAAGAGGAGGGGGGAGGAGGGATGAGGCCTCTGGCTCGTTGCTCCGACAACGACGCGAGCTTTGGCCAGAGCCCATCCTCGATCCTGGTTCCCGTCGAGTCTTGTTGGCTCCATGTATACGCTCGACTGCAAGGCCTCGCATTTGGAGGGGGGGGGAGTGCGTCCGCGCTTGGCCCCCTCGCCCAGGGGGGGCCGACGCGCGGAGCGGAACTTCTCTGGCAGAGAGCGTCGGCTACACGCGGCGAGCGAGCCAGGGCAAGAGTGACCTCTGGGGCGCGGCCTCTTGGGGGCCGCGGGGGGACCAAACACCAGCGCGCAAGACGCTACGACCGCATCGTGTTCGGCGATCGGGGGACCCCATGGGGCCCGCACCGAAGGTTACTCTAGCGAAGGGCCACTTTTACGCGTACAGCGGAGGCCAGTCCACAAGAAACCTTCCACAAGAAACCCAACCCTGAGACCCCAGGACGTCCATTGATTTATGGTATGGGAACGTCGCGCTCTCCACAGCAATACCTTCGAAACCCAAGAAACCCAGGGCACCCTGGAGGCAAGCAGGGTGTTTCTTGGCATGGGTCTCCACAGTAGTCGAGAGGGGGGGGGGGGGCCCAGGCCCCCGAGCTCACGCGCGGACCAGCCTCGAATGCTGATCCCCCGGAGCTCTGGCACTAGTGCCCAGCCGTCGGGCGGCGGCGAGCGAGGGGAGGAAGCGAGGAGGAGAGGGCCCTGTCAGAAGGCGGCCCCGCCTGCGGTCAAAGGGCCTCCAGGACGGCCCCACGACGGTTCCTGGCTGCCCCGACGACCGAAGCAGCGCAGCAGGACCCAGAGACGGGCTCAAAGCTGCCCATGGCCCCGTGACGGCCCGACACGGGCCCCACCCAGCCCAAGATGGCCCAAACACGGCACGCAAGGCGCCGCGGACGGCCCCGCGGGCCTCCGCTTTTCGCATGAGCTCCGGCTGGGGCTTTTTGAGCGGCATACGCCGATGGGCCGTAGGCGCAGCATGTAGGTCGGGCGTGTCCTCCTACAGGCGGATGTTTGGACGAAAAAATAAAAAATAGTTAAAGAGACACCCCAAAAATAGCCAAAAGTACTCAAAAAATCGTCCCCCGAATACTTTTTGACTATCTTTGCAGACGCCTCCAGTAGAGGGACAGGCCCGACTTGACGCAGCCTCGAGGGCCGCAGGCGGGGTGGTGTCGTCTGTTTCTGTGGTCGATCTGGCCCGTGCCCAGCCGGCGGAGCGTTCCTCCTCCTCCTCCTCCTCCTCCTCCTCCTCCTCCTCCTCCTCCTCCTCCTCCTCCCACGTCCGCCAGGGCGCGGCTCCGGGAGGATGTTTGTCAGTGTGTGCGCGCGCTTCGCCCCCGCGGAAGCGGCGCACGAGCAGCGTTTCTTGGTTGACCCAGAAGGGGGTCCAGCTGAAAGGGGGTGGTGCAATGGATTTGGGGCACTTGTAGTGCAAGTGCATCGCGCTAGAGACATGGATTGAACTGCATTGCAACTCATGCACTGCCACTGCACGCGAAACACCAGCAGCACATTTGCACACCGGAATGCACTGTACGCCTCAGAGCTATCGCAGCCCCACAAACCTAGTGCACCAAATCTAGTGCACCAGCCCCTTTTCGCTGGACCCCCTCTTGGGTCAAGCAAACGTGTGAACATGTCTGGATCCAGCCGGCAAGTTGCTCCAGACCTGCGAGTCCGGCGAGGAGACGGAGCGCTTCTTTGAGGCCGCATGGGGAGCCAATGATGAAAGGGCCCTGGGACACACAAACAAAAAATAGACACAAATAACCGGATTCACCATATTTTCCTACGTGTTCTGGGTTTTTGTCTTCCCCCACTTCCCATTGTTTCCCATATGTTCTGGCAAATGGACGATGACTTGTGTCTGTGTCTTGTTTCCCCTCCTGAAGCGAGAAGCACACGCGGGTCCGCAAGAGTGGGCAGAACCACGAAGCAGGAAGGCGGCGGAAGTAGACTGGGCTTCCGCCCGCCGCCGCGCAGAGGAGGGAAGCGTCGGCGGCGAGCGGGGGGGGGGAAGTTTGCCAGGCCTTCCCCGAAGACACAGGGAGCTCCTCAGAGGGCGCGAGGGCCTCTGAGAAGTCCCGCCGCCTTCCGAGAAGGCCTTCTCCTTCTCGCTTCCCCCCCTCGCTCGCCGCCGAGTGGAGCAGGAAGGCGCCCAAAAGCAGATTGGGATGTGGACATCCAAAGGCACCTCCTTTCAACGACCGGGGCGCACAGGACCTCGGGGCGCTCTGTGGTAGTCTGAACGAGCGCTCGTGAGCACGGCGCGGGGGCCCAGAAGCACACAGAGAGATACACACAGATCCCGGGATACCCATAGATTCCCATATTTCTGTGATCTTCGCGTTCCCCCCCGCTTCAGTCGACATTTCATTGTGTCTGTGTTGTCTTCCCCTCCTGGTCAATGTCGAAGCAGTTGGACAAACCCAGGCGTACGAGAAGAAATCGAAACCACTGATGTCAATCACGTGCAGCTTCAGTGTGCACATCGCAGGCGGAATCATCAGCGGAGCATGCAGGAAGGCTCGATGGGTCTGATGGCTGCGAGATCGGGCCGTCCCAGAACGAGAACGCGCCTGCCCTCGCGTTACTGTTTCTTGCTTTGCATGCCCCACGAGACCCATCAAATAGTACCTGGGTCCGGGTGCGAAAACACCGAGGATCTGATACAGTTAACCCGTATCATAAGGACGCGGTAAGGATGCAAGGGTCTTGGAAGGCCACGTCGACATTTGCAAGCGGGGCGCGGCCAGCGAAAGCGGCCAAGGATGGGCCGAAGGGGAAGGATGCAAAGGTACAAGGTTGCCCTTCCTTACTATATCGGGTTGACTGCACACTTCTTGCCCTGCCCTGGCCCGAATCGTCTTCACATGAAGGCACCGTAATCCGGACGCAGCCCACACAGCCACCGACACCTCCGAAAGCCTGGCCCCCGTGTTCGCCCTGCACCGGCGCTTCGATGTTTGTCGATGCGCGGGCCCCAGGGACCTCTCGACCGCTTCCCCGAGGCTGGCTTACGCTGGGTTTCTTGATAAGCGTGGGGGGGTACCCCCCCGACGGGGGTCAACCTCGCCTCGTCGTCGCGCCGCGACGGGGGTCGGAGCGCCTTCGGCACGCGGTGGCTGCCCGCGACGGGGGTCGATGTGGGGCTGTCGGCGGGGGTGACGCCCCCCCGACGCTTATTAAGAAACTCAGAACAGCCTTAGGTCGGGCATGTCCTCCAACAGGAGGACTTTGGGCGAAAAACAAAGAAATATCACAAAAAACGAAAACTCGTACACTGACTAGTTGTTTTGCTATTTTTGAATGCTCCTCCTGTACAGGGACAGGCCTGGCTTGAGAGTAGCCATTCCGACATGTACCTTGAAGGCCCCGAGGCCCAGAACGGGCCTCCAGAGGCCAACAACGGGGGGGCACGCCAGCCGCCGCCTCGTCATGTTTTTTCCTCGAGGCGCCAGAGATGTCTGCACAGGAGAGGGAGAGAAAAAAAAAAACACGGCAGGATCCCCTACAGAGCCCCATGCACTGTGCATCGGCGGTGGACAAACCTCCCTTTAGTAAACCACCCTGTAGTGAAAACGGCCTTGGACCGACCGAAACCGACGGACATGGACCCGCAAAAATGATGGCCGCGACGCCCTCTCGCGAACCGGAAACGGCCAATTCGCGAATCGACGTCTCAGGGTAGGAGGCCTATCAACCTCCGAATGTAGGGAAAGGGGGGGGGGAAGGGAGAAAGGGGGTATCCTTTTTCACGGCGAAAAGCAAGGGTTCAGCCGCAGGCACGCCGCCCACACCCACCAGATAAACTTTCGAATGTCCGTGCGTGCGAATTTCCTGGAACGGCGCTGGAGGCGCCGCCAGGAGCTCCGGCGCCGATCAAAAATCCGCGCGGACCAACGGGAAATCATGGGCAGCTTTTTGTGCTTCGAGTCTAGAGTCGTGGTCGTCCTCGTCCTCATCCTTCTCCTCCTCCTCCTCCAAATGTCCTCCGCGGTGCGCTGGGCTGGCAGCCGGGCTGCCGTTCAGCGGCGTGGCGGGCGCAGAGTTGCCGGCGGAGATGCAGTCGAAGCCTGGCGCCCAGTGGGCCACGAGAGGCAGCGGGGAGAGGAGGGGGAGCAGAAAGGGAGCGGGGGAGAGGCGAGCGGGAGCGAAAGAGGAGAGGGAGGAGTGGCGGGGGAAAGGGAGCGCAAGAGGGGCGAGGATGGATGGATGGATGGATGGATGGAACGCTGGGGGGGCGGGCGTCCTCTCTGGCTCGGGGGGCGGGAGGGAAAGAGGAGGACAACGAGGAGGGCGAGGGAAGAAAGAAAAGGAGGAGGAGGAGGAGGAGGAGGCAGGAGGAGGGAGGGCACGAGAGAGAAGAGGAGGGAGAAGGAGCAGCAGGGCAAGGGGCGCGAGGGGCGGAGGGGAGTGGCAGGCGGGACGAGCAGGAGGAGAAGGGAGCGGGAGAGGGAGCGAGGCCGGAGATGTCGGGAGGGAGGGGGATGGGCGGGAGGACGAGGGCGAGAGGGGGGATAATGATCGACCACGACCACGACAGGGGGAAAGGGGGGATGGGGGGTAGGGAGGGCGAAAGGGAGGGGGATGGGGGACAGTCCGAGTAGCGGGAGGACGAGGAAGAGGGGAGATCTGATCTGATCTTAAGGGAACAAAGAGGGGCATAAGCATAAAACTCAGAGGTCCGCGCGGACTCCTCGGATCGGCGCCGGGGCCCCCCAGCGGCGCCTCCGGCGCCGCCCCTTGCGCGCGCCGCGCGCCAGGGAGGGAGGGTCCAGCGCCGATCCGAGAAATCCGCGCGGACCTCCGAGTTTTTATGTTTATGTCACTTTTTGCTCCCCTAGATCTAAGCTCTGGGAAGCCAGCATCCTCCGAGGCAGCGCCACAGCCGTGCGAACGAAGCGAGAGGATCTGGGCGGACAAAAAGGGGACTTCTGAGATATGACTTCTGCGGCTACCCACTGGCAAAGACGGTGCAGCTACGGCCGAGGTGCGCTCCGCAGATGCAGCACTGGCCAGGCCAACACCCGCACGGGCACGCAACCCCCACAGGGGTTGGCACGCACGGCGCGGCCCTCATCATGATCGATCGAAGCAGGGGGAGGCGGAGGAGGAGGAGGAGGAGGAGGAGGAGGAGGAGGCGGGAGAGCGGGAGGAAAGAAGATCGCAAGACAAGAGAGAGTGAAGGGAGCAGGGAGCAGGGAGCAGGGGGCAGGGCAAGGCAAGGCAAGGCAAGGCGCGCCTGCGTCTGCCGGGGGGCGGGGCCTGGAAGGCCGGCGCGGGCGGGCCGGGCCCCCAGTCGTAGGTGTGAGACTTGTGGTCGGTGCTGTGCTTGGCGCAGGAGTGCCTCTTCCAAATTGCTCCATTGAATGCTGTCTTCCGCTGGTGTAAACCATCGTCCGCTGGCATGGGCGAGGGGCGGGGGGGAGAAGCCAGGCCGGACGGCGTGGACGAGCAGGAGGGCGAGGGGAAGCACAGCGGAAGCGCGTGCACGGCTCCTTCCGCCGCTGCTCCCCATGCTCGCACAGTTCGTCCTCGGGTGGCTCGGACGCGCCGGGCTCTCGACGGCGGAGCGTAGCGTGCTGACCCCGCGGATGCGATCTCCAACGCGGCGCTGACGTCACAAAAACAGGCTGGCAGGCAACAGCGCACCCCGCCTGGCAATGTCCGACAGCCTCCGAATGCAACCGCGGGCCTCAGAAAGCCCGTCTTTGAGCAGCAGAGCACGCGTGTTGACCAGATGCCGTCCTGCAGCAGCTCGTCCACATCCTACCCTTGCTCTTCCTCATCATGGCCATCCCCACTCATTAGATCATCATCATCACCATCACCATCACCATCACCATCATCATCATCATCATCATCATCATCATCATCATCATCATCATCATCATCATCATCATCATCATCATCATCATCTCATCATCATCAACAGCAGCAGCCGCAGCAGCAGCAGCAGAAGCAGCAGCAGCAGGAACAGCATCATTAGCATCATCATCATCAACAACATCATCATCACCATCATCAGCAGAAGCATCAGCAGAAGCAGCAGCAGCAGCATTAACAGCATCGCCTTCATCACCATCATCAGCCACCTTTTCATCATCATCATCATCATCATCATCATCAACATCATCATCATCAGCATCATCAGCAGCAGCAACAGCAGCATCATCATCATCATCAGCAACATCATCAGCAGCAGCATCATCAGCAGCAGCATCATCAGCATCATCATCATCGTCGTCGTCATCATCAGCGTCATCGCCACCACCATCAC
>CAUYUJ010014560.1:943852-961352 GCA_963575745.1 Prorocentrum cordatum
AACTCGGACCACCGCGTGGCAAACTGTGATGCCTACTGAAAGCCTACTCCACCTGCGGCCCAGGCAGCGCACTGCGCGCGACCACACTGGATCCTCTGGGATTGACCTGGCCGAGGAAATGCTGGCCCTTCAAGCGCAGGCACTCGGGGCTGAGCGCCATGACGCTGCCACTCTGGATAGTAGACCAGCAAGAGTTAGGCAAGGCGAACTCGACAGTGCCCTCGTCGTTCTCCAAAGCCTGAGGCGAGGGAGCCTGAAAATCTGCGAAATCATCCAGAGGCTCGATGGGCACCTGCTCGCGCTGCCTTTGGGCAAGAGCTGTTCGAGTCTTCGCTCGCTCACCGAGACACTAGAGGTCGGCGGCCTTCTTGAGCCGAGACACTCGAGGCAAGGGCTCGGCAAGCCGAAGGCGCTGGTGCCACCATTTGCGCGTGGCATCACGAAGATTGGCGCGATCAATAAGAGATCCCGCTCTGCCTGTTATACGCCGCGCTAAAACTGGACGGAGGTGGCAGGGCACCCCCCATCTTGAAGGGGCCATCGAAACTTCAAGGGGCGCAAGCGACATGTTCCAGTCCCCCAGCACCAGCCAAAGACCTTCAACGCCTTGAAGGAAGGATGCCAGCGCCGCTAGCACTTGGCCACTGCGTCCACGGGTACCAAGCCCAAGCCAAAAGCACACAGCGACCAGCACCTGGTTGCCAGAAGACAGACGCAGCACCATGGCCGCAAAGCCTTTCATAGGATCTGGCTGGCGCCCTGCACTGGCACGCAGCCTGTGCGCCTGGGAAGAGGCGGCGGCAAGGTGCTTGCGGGCGAACGCCCACCTACCTCCAGGAGAACCTCCACGGCCTGTGAGAGTGCTGCCCGTGGCACTGACTTTCCGACCGTCCTTGTCGAGGTGCTGCTCAATCTTGCCGTGAAGCGCAGGGCCAGTGGCAAGGGCCTCCACTAAACAGTGCACATCGAGGGGAGCGCGCCAAAGATAGCGATAAACTTGAGCGCCCCATTCCGCGGTGTTGCCGTACATGATAAAAAAGTCGCTCACACCTGCGTCGGACTTGCCTAACGTCGCAGGCAAAACTGGCAAATGATCAGGCTGGGGCGAGGGCCCATCCGCAGGACGCGGAGCGAGATCAACCCGCCCAGCAGAGAGAAGCTCTCCCAAAAACTGGTCGGCAAAACCCAACTCCTCTGCTGCATCCAGCGCCTGGTCCAAGTCGTCGAAGGGATCGTGATCCGCGGAATTCAGCACAGTGCAAGCCGGTGGACCTCCACGACGGAAGTCAACTTCCAAATTCTCCCAGAGGAGAGGCAGCGAAACTCTCCGTTGAGGAACGCGCCACCTGCGAAGGAGGCAGCGAAACAGAAACGCACCTGGAAGAAGACGCAGCGCTGGTCGTAACCGACCCTGCGGCTGCCCTCTGAGATCCCCAAGGCGCAACGGCCCCACTCGCGGTCGCTGAAGCCGAGCTCGAAAGGCAAGCGCCGGGCGCCGCCGCAATCGCGCTGCATGTGGACTGGGCGCCGTGGCTTCCAAGGGCCGAACCCCTTCGCACTCAGCCCTGAGAGGATAGACTCAGCACACGCGGGTGCAGGCGACGAAGAACATGTCGTTAAAGGCTTAACGACTTCTGCCGTCCTTCGACTCGCGCTGGAGCGGCCGCAAGTTGCTCCAACTTTCACGGGAGATCTCTGGATCTGCCTGGATCTACCTGGATTTATCTCGATGTGCCTGGATCTACCTCGATTTCCCTGCATCTCCCTGGATTTCTCTGGCTCGATCCCCACACGTCGCCTGGCGAAAAGGTCGAGAAGCCCTCAGGAAACCTGCGGTGCCTGATCGCTTCGGCCCCTCGGCCCCAGCAGAGCTTGGCCTGCCAGCGGCCGCCAGGCAGGGCCCGCCGCAGCAGGGCAGAGCTCCACCGCGAGAGACTCGGGAAAGGCGCCTCTCGGGGGCGCGAGCGAGCGTCCGGGAGCTCTGGGGCCTCGATGCAGCCAGCATCTGGTCGCGCATGTCTCCCTACAGGCGGATTTTGGACGAAAAATCAAGAAGTAGTCACAAAATGCCCCAACCGAGTCAGAAACAGTTAAAAAATCGTCTCCTGACTATTGTTTGACGAGTCTTGAATATTCCTCCTGTAGAGGGACAGGCCCGACTGAAAGCCAGCAGCATGTCGGACCAGCTCCTCTTGCCACGCTTCGTATAGGAGAAGAGAGAACAGAAACATGAACTTTCGACGGTCCGCGCGGATTTCTTGCATCTGCTCCGGACCCCCCTCCCCGGCGCGCGGAGCGCGCCAGGGGCGGGGCCGGAGGCGTAGGCGGGGGGGGCCCAGCGCGGATCCAAGAAATCCGCGCGGGGCACCAAAAGTTTACGTTTATGCCGTTGTTTCTTCTTCGATCGCAGTCTAGCTCCTGCAGATGGCGGAGGCCCTCGCAGCGCCCGGCACGCTGACTGCGTTTGGCGCGCCACGCGCGCTCACAGATGCTGGCGGCCATGTCAAGGCCAGCGACAGCCAGATTGTCATGCCCAGCTGCCGCAGCCGCGTCCTCGACCAATGGACGAAGGACCGGATGGGTGGGCAGAGGAACTGGCCACGAAGGTATGCAGAACCGTTTCCAATCAGCACTATCGGCATCATCATCACTCGCATGCAGATCGGGAATCGAGCGTCATCGCTTCTTCATCGTCATCATCAGCATCAGCATCAGCATCATCATCATCATCACCATCATCATCATCATCATCATCATCATCATCATCATCATCATCATCATCATCATCATCATCACCATCATCATCATCATCATCATCATCATCACCATCATCACCACTCGCATCATCATCACTCGCATCATCATCACTCGCATTCAGATCAGACTCGATTCAGACTTCGTCGCCGTCGTCATCGCCGCCGCCGCCGTCCTCGTCGCCGCCGCCGCCGTCGCCGTCATCCTCGTCGTCGGCGTCGTCGTCGTCGTTGTCTTCCGCCGGTGTGCCGTCGGCGTCGGCCTCGGCATCGGCCTCGGCGTCAACACTGGCGTCGTCGTCGTCCTTGTCTTCCACCGGTGTTCCGTCGGCTTCGGCGTCGGCGTCGTGGGCATGGCGTCGTCGTCGTCGTCGGCGTCGGCCTCGGCGTCGCCGCCGTAGTCGTCGTCGTCGTCGTCGTCGTCGTCGTCGTCGTCGTCGTCGTCGTCGTCGTCGTCGACGTTGACGTTGTCGTCGTTGACGTTGTCGTCGTCGTCGTCCTCGTCGTCGTCGTCGTCAACGTCCCCCAGCCCCTCATCCCATCGGGGGGGGGCCTTTGGAACCCTGGGACGCATTCCATCTGGTGGAGGGCTGTGAACCATCGACCCAGGATCATATATGTTGTTCCGTTCGGGTTCCACAGGGTACATCCCCAACTGGGGGGGGGTGGGGCTCGGGATGGGGATCTGGATGGGGACACAGATCGGCTAAACGATAATGGCCTTCGACGACAAATGCCCTTACCCCCCTCTCGGACGCCCCCGAAGCTGGCCAGCAGCGGCAGCGGCGGCGGCGGCGCGCGTCGCGGGAGAGCCCAGCGGCGTCCCGCTCCCGGAAAAGTCGCCGGCGCGGGTGCTGCCGCTGGGGCTGCGCGCACGGCGGTTGCCTGGCCGCGCCGGGACCGACGGAAGATCGCGACGACGACGACGAAGACGACGAAGACGACGACGATGCTGACGACGACGACGCGATGACGACGACGACGACGACGACGACGACGACGACGACGACGACGACGACGACTTCGCGTTTGCCCTCCCTCGCCCGCGCCCGCGTCCTCCCCGTGATCCCCCTCATCTGCACCCATTCCCCCGCACCCCCCGTTTTCGTCACCACCACCTTCATTTTCGTCATAATCGCCACCATCACTAGCATCGCCATCAGAATCACCATCATCAACCATCGTCACCACCACCCCATCACTAGCACACTAGCACTGCAACGGACATAATAACCCCCCATTTTTTGAGGACTACCATCAACCACATCATAATAATCATCCCCCCTCGGTATCCTCGCGGTCAACATCATAATCGCCGCCACCGCAACCATCATCAACATCAGCATCAGCATCGTCCCCATCATGACTCCCATCATCATCATCATCATCATCATCATCATCATCATCATCATCATCATCATCATCATCATCATCATCATCATCATCATCACCATCCTCACCATCACCATCATCACCATCAACTGAATCGTCATCCGCAGCAGCATCATCAGCAACATCACCATTCATCCATCGTCATCGCCACCGCAATCGCCATCGCCATCACCATCGTCACCATCGTAATCATCAGCGCATCGTCATCACCGTCGCGGACATCATAAATGTCACCATCGCCATCATAAGCACTACTATCACCACCACCATCATCGTCACCGTCATCACGAGCCTCAGTCGTAACATCATTATCGCCGCCGGCGTCTCAGCATCATCAGTTCCATCAGCAGCAGCACCATTACCAATATCACCATGAGCATCATCCGTATCATCATCATCATCATCATCATCATCACCACCATCATCATCATCATCATCATCATCATCATCATCATCATCATCATCATCGCCATCAGCATTACCTTCATCCGCATTACCATCAGCCCCCTCACCCCCTGAGCATGAAAATTGACATCATTCTCATCATCAGCAGCAGCGTCATCACCACCTGCAGCAGCAGCATCAGCAGCATCAGCACCATCATCGCCAATGGCATCATCATGATCACCGTCGTTACCAGCATCAACAACATCAGTGTCATCGCCATAAGTATCAGCAGCGGCATCAGCATCAACATTAACATAACCATCACCGTCACTATCATCATCGCTGCCGTCATCATCACCATCACCAGCAGCACCTACATAATCATCATCATCATCATCAACAACATCATCATCATCATCATCATCATCATCATCACCATCATCGGCATCATCGCCAACGGGACCATCACCCTCACCACCACCGCCTTCGTCACCAACATCATCACCACAACCACCACCACCACCATCACCATCACCATCATCATCATCAGCATCATCATAATCCTGCTCACTCCCCCTCCTCATTATCCCGATCATCAGTCCCCTCCTCCGTCGGTGGAAACCTCCGGAAGTTTTCTACAAAATGTCAAAGACACACTCCAGCACCCACGAGAACCACCGCAGAACAACCCAAAGACCTCAAAACGACACGCCGAGGCCACCCTGAAACCTCCTGGGGCCGTCGAGAAACACTACAACAAACCTACGTAGCGAGAACCATCACCAAACCTCCGGGGACCTCCGACACGGGCTGCGAAACCAGCCCCGAACGTCTCCCCGCCTCCCCAAACCCTCCCGGGGCCCTCCAACACCGCCCCGAGACAATCCCCGAACGTCCTCGCGCGCAGCCGAGGCGGGCCACAGCCTCCTCCCGCGCCGCGCCGACTAGCGCCGCAGCTTGGCGCGCGCGACGGGCACGAGAGCAAACATTGGAGGCCTGGAAATGGGCACCAACACCAACGCAGGGGGGCTGCCTCCACAGGGAGAAGATGATCCTAGATTTCGGTGCTGCTGGTCATACTTCGGTCACCTTGGAAGCCAGAATATTGCCACCATCACCGAGATCGGGATCCTCTTCCCGCGGTGGAAATTGGCGTTGGTGCCAGCCCCCGAACGTCCTGCCGCCTCCCGAGGCCTCCGGGGGCCTCCGCAAGCTGGCCCGTCGGGCAGCGCCCGAGCGCTCTCCCTCCGCCAGGCAGGCGAGCAGACCAGGACCCCCCGAGGGCCGGCGAAGGCCTCCTTCCCCCCAATGGGGGCCCAGCCGTCCGACGGAGCGCGGGCCCCCCCCCGAGGCCTCGCTCCCCTCCCCCCGTTTTTCCCGACCATCCTGTGGTGCTGGGTGCACGTTTTGAAGAGACAGCGCCCCGCATTCCCTCCCTCCTTCCTTCCTTCCTTCCTTCCTTCCTTCCTTCCTCCCCCTCCCTTCTCCTCCCATCCTTGCCTATGCCCTGCGCATGTCATCGTCGTCGTCGTCCTCCGCATCCGCGCGGGAGCGTCCTGGGGCTCGCAGATCGAGCGTTGCTGCGGAAGTGCCCCCGGCCCGAGGTGCCCCCAGTTTGTTGTCGCTCCCTTCCTGGAGCCCCGGGGGGCCCTCTGGGCCTCGTGAGGGGTGCTCTGGAGGCCGGCTGGGCCACCCCGAGAATCCTGGGGGGGCACCTGGGGCCCGGGGCACTCCTAGCAACACCCGAGAGGACGGCCCCCCAGTTGCCAAAGTTGAAGGGGCCCAGGGACACACAAACAAATGGACACGAATCCCAGGATCCCCCATCTGTTCCATGTTTCCTGGAGTTTCGTCTTCCCCTCCACTTCCCATATGTTCCCATATGTCCCACATTCCCTTGGGAATCGACGACCATTTGTGCCTGAGGGCTCTTCCCTCCTGACAGCGCCAGGACTGAAAAAGTCCATCCACCACAGGTCTGGGGCCCCGAAATCGGCGCCTCCTAAACGCCGAAGATGCCGCGCCGAGCGAGGGCGAAACATCAGGGCGGTGCAGGGCCGCGGATGTGCCCTCGCCCTTGCGCGCTCGGAGGAGAGACAGGAGGACGAGTCAGGAGGAGGAGGAGTCAGGAGGAGGAGGAGGAGGAGGAGGAGCAGGAGGAGGAGGAGGAGGAGGAGGAGGAGTCGAGAGGAGCGAGGAGAAGTCAGGAGGAGAGAGGAGGGAAGAGTACAAGGAGTGGAAAGCGGAGGAGAAGGAGGAGGAGGAGGGAGAGGAGGAGGAGTGGGGAGGAAGGAGTAGAACGAGTATAAGAAGGAGAAGGATGAGTCAGGAGAAGGATGAGTCAGCTGCAACGATATCGCAGGCGCGCTGAGGAGTAAGGAGGTTTGAGGCGGAGTGAGCACGTAGGAGGGAGGAGAAGGGATGAGGGAGGAGGGACGAGGGGCACGGAGGAGCGAGGAGAGAAGAGCGGAAGGAGAGAAGAGCGGCAGGAGCGAGAGGAGGAAGAACCTGCCGGCTCGTCCTCTGTGCTCCCTGGCTTGCCCCGAGGACTCCCCTGGCTCGCCCCATCCGATCTCCTGATTCGCCGCCCTCCCCACCCCTCCTTACCCGTCCAGCTGCGCCTGCCCGCGTCCCCCGCAGCGGCCTCCTCCTCCCCCTCCTCCTCCTCCCCCTCCTCCTCCGCCTCCTCCTCCTCCCCCCCCTCCACCTCCTCCTCCTCCTCCTCCTCCTCCTCCTCCCTCCTGCTCCTCGTCCTCCTCCTCCTCCTCCTCCTCCTCCTCAGCCTCCCCCTCCTCCTCCCCTCTCCTCCTCCTCCCTCCTCCTCCTCCTCCTCTCCTTCCTCCCGCCTCCTCCCCTCCTCCTCCTCCTCCTCCTCTCCTCCTCCTCCTCCTCCTCCTCCTCCTCCTCCCCCTCCCCCTCCCCCTCCCCCTCCCCCTCCTCCCCCTCCTCCTCCTCCTCCTCCTCCTCCTCCTCCTCCTCCTCCTCCTCCTCCTCGACCTCCTCCTCCTCCCTGGAGGCGGACCGGATGGGTCCTGCCGCGCCTGCCCCAGGCGCGGCGTGCGCGCCCCCTCCCTCGCCCTCTCGCCTGCAGGCCGGCGGGCAGACCCCGAGCTCCCAGGGCCCCCTGGTGCACCCCCCCTCCACGGTGCGCTTCGGTGCGGATCGTCTGCGCGCCCTCGTCCTCTTCGGCGTCGCTGTCGTCGTGGTCGTGGTCGTGGTGCGTGCTGCTCTGCTCAGGACCTGCTTCCCTCTTGCGGTGGCCACCATCACCACCCCCTTCGGGCACAAGATCCTGTGTGAGCCAGCATGCGGGGGGGGGGCTCTGTTCAACTGCATGACCCGTGGATGCATGACCGAGTCGGGACGGCCTGGTAAACTTGCTGAGGCTTGCCTCGGTAGACCGAGTAATACCCATCTTCGGGGGGATGGGGGGGGCACCCATGTGAGCGGAAGACCGACTCTGGTGAGCTGGCCCGAAGGCGCGTCACTGTGCACCCGCAGCTGAAGCCGAAGCCAAGGCTGGAATGCACAAAAAAATGGAAAGGGACCATCCTGCAGGCTTGGTTGACAGCATACCGTTGAGCGGTGCTGCGGCCTCCCCCGAGCACAGGCCCCCCCCCCCAAGAGCATCAGCCAGACAAGTCGGGCTTGCACCCTCATGCCTCGCTGGACAGTGGGCGCGCTTCGGCACTGCCGCTGCCGCCACCACCCCTGGTCCCTGGACCTCTCCCGCGGTGCGTTCTGATTAAAATTTCGAAGCGAATCCAGCGGTGGCGACGAGGGCCTCCCAGGAAGCGCAAACAGGGGAAAACGGGCGGGGGATTACGGTATGAATGCATTTTCCGACGCGTCCAAGCCTGGCGGCATAGCAAGCCAGACTGCAAGGGGGCCACGAGGGAAGGCATCACTCCCACGCCAAGGGCAATGATAAGGTGACTGACGAGCTCGCTCCAGTTAAACAATCGTGGGCTTGCAGCAATCGGATGTCATAAACGAGGCGCCGGGACAGTTTTAGGACAAGCATCGTCTGCAAGTTGTTGCATGTGCTTTTCCATCATTGGCTGGATTGCACCGCTGATGCGTCTTATCTTATTATCCCTCCTCCCAGCATCGCCCCAAGAGGCCGCCAAAATCCCGTCGGGAGAGATGGGCAGAGCGAGCCTGCACGTGTTTTATTGCAGCGAAGGCGCGGTGGCGGGGTTAGCCGCAGACATCTGGATACTCAGAACGTGCCGGGAATATTGTCCTGGCCAGTCGTGAAGGCGCCAAGGTGGACGGGAGGATACGAGAGAGAGAGAGAGACGAGAGAGCTACAAAACATATAATTGGATGCTTGACGGAGGGCGCCGGTCATCATGTGGGTTTGAGCACGGGCGCGTACGCCACCGTCCACAGTGCCATCCAAAGAGCAACATTCCACATAATGCAATTTAACGGCGCGAGGATCACACCCAAACTGCAACGGCAACAACTGGTCGTCAACAGGTAAGCACAGGTCCAGACAAAAGTGTAACACAACACAGCAATTGTCGATGAGACGGCGAGCATGATAATGACGTTGGTGCAATTGTTGGCGTCTCCGGGCACTTCCTTGAATATGCCAGCATTGAAGATTCTTGGGACATCTAACAGAGGCACGGCGTCCATGAACGTTTCGGTGAACACAACCACGAGGAACGAGAACGCTCCGAGGCACATGGCGTAGAAGCGGTGGTCCCAAAACGCCAGCGCCCGCGCGTGCAGCGGGCCCTTGACTCGCTCGATGGCGTCCCGTGCCGCCTCGTCCGCGAACGCCTCGCGGGTGAGCTTTACGGCCCCCTTGCTAAGGAACACCGTGGTGCAGAACCTCTCGGCGTGGTAGATCACGCCGACAAAGACCCCGCAGAAAAGAAAATGCACGGGCTGCGCAAACCCTGGGGTCGCGGGGCCGGCCAGTACGAGTACGAGGGCACAGTAGGCGTACACGACAATGCCCGGGAGGACGAATCTCCTTGTGTTGAAGTTCATCGAGGCCACGGCGGTGACCAACATCCTGATGACCGGGTCGCAGCCCTGAAGGCGGTACTCAAACACGTCTAGCGTATGCCCGGCCTTGTCCAGGTCCTGGACGATGGAGAAGAGCAGGAGCAGGAGCACGAAGACGAAGACCATGACCGTGCCCAGGGTCAGCGAGTCTTTGAAGTCCCAGATGAAGTCGCACCTGTCCACCGCGTGCGCGGCGCAGTGTTCCACGGCAGCGGAAAGACCGGCGTAGGAGAGCTCCTCGTAGGCGCCCGGGCCGAGCCGCACGGGGAGGGCCGCGTAGTGTATCGGGACCTGCGCCGCGTCCAGGGCCACGTCGAGCCCTCTTCGGCCTTGTGCCACCATCGGCAGTACTGACGATGCTGGTGGCGTCGGCGCCCATGTCGGCGCTTGCGTCGGGCCTTGCACCGTCGAGTTTTGTACCACCAAAGGAAGGAATAATGGTGTCGGTGCTGGCAATGGTGTCGGTGCTGGCGTGGTGCTGCTCTCCGTGGTGCTGCTCAAAGCTGCGGTGCTGGTAGCAGTCGTGCTGCTCTCTGAAATGGTGCTCGACGCACTGCTGGTCTGACTTGAAGAAGTCGGAGTCGTGCTGCTGCTCTCCGTCGTGCTGCTCAAAGATGCGGTGCTGGTAGCAGTCGCACTGCTGGTCTCGTGGAGCTGCGTGGCCCACAAGCAGTCGTCGCACGTGCCCGGCAGGGCCTCGTAGCCGCCGAGGCTCCAGCTGGGCGAGCACCAGGTGCCCGAAGGGCAGTCCTCGTTGCGGACGCAGGTGGGGTTCAGGGCCTCGAGGCTGACGGAGTGGAGCACGATGGCTTGGAGCAGCAGGAGCACGGCAGACGGCACCAGGGCGCAGCACCTGCCGCAGCACGTGGCGCCCTGCCGCGTGGCGGCGGACATGCCCCAGGCGTGCACACCGACGCAGTTGATGTTCCTCTGGGTCAGGTCAAGGAAATCAGCGTACGTACGCGGCCTGCTGCCTATCGGGATCCGTCTCCGCCTCGGCGCCGTAGTCGTCGCCCTCCTCGGGCACGGCGGGCAAGGACCCCATGTCCTCGTCCGTCGACGGCGCCCGCGTGGCGCCGGCGTCCGCCGCGGGGTGCCGCGCCTGGGAATTGTGCACGCTCCTCTCCATCTTGGCCACCCGGTCGGACAGCGCCCCGACGTGCGCCTCGATGGCCGCGTTGCTTGCCTGGAGGCTCCTGTCCGCTCGCCTCTCCACGTTGTCGAGCGCATTGAAGGCGGCCGACTCCTCGGCCGCGGTGAGGCCGCTCGACCTCCCCCGAAGAGTTGCCCTCTGTGTGGGGCCGAACAGGGGGGGGAAGGGGGGGGGGACGAGAGGGGGTCAGGAAAGGGGGGGGCAAACCAACGGGGGATGGGGGGGGGGAAAGCGGATGGGGTTACAGCGGGGGGGCATAACAAGGGGAGGAGAAAAGGGGGGGGAGAAGGAAAGGCAGGAGGGCGGGGGAGGGGGGGGGGGAAGGAGGGGGGAGGAGGGGGGGAGGAGGGGGAGAGGAAAGGAAGGGGGAGGGGGGGGAGGGGGGAGGGGGGGAGGGGGAGGTTTACCGTGATACATTACTGTGGGGATTTGTAACAGGTTACTGCGATAGGTTACTCGTAGTAGCATTCTGTTGATATGTGATAGTCGTACTAGTTTTCTGTTGTATGTAGGGGAAATGAACATGTGTTACTAGTAAGAGCAATCGTATCCATGATGGCGAGGTGGCGGCGGCAGTAGCAGGGCTCCAAGCGGACTCCATACAAAATGCGCCCCAATGAAGGTGGCGGTAGCGGGGCGCCAACGGTAAGAGGAAGAGCGGCGGCGATGCCCCGCCGAGACAGACAGCGGCAACACTGCTGACATCTGACATCGGGCGAAGACGCTTATGACCTCGCGGACCGCGAAACGCCTTCATGCATCATCCCGCCAGCCGATCATGGCTTCTAATTCCGCGTCGGTGAAAGTCAAAGGGGCTTCGGGGGGAATCGGGAACGACGCCAAGCACCGGCGGGGCCCTAATGATGCGAATCCAACCGTCACTCCAGTAGCCTGGCGGGTCCCTGTGTTCGACTACAGACAAGTCGTGGACGTCCCAGTGGACCTGCTGATCGACAGCGCGCGCTACCCCTTTGGTATCTGGAGGAGGCCGCCGCCACCTCCTTGGACATCCAGAAGAGTCCGCGCCTGCGCAATGCGCGAGCGACAAGGAGGCGGCAGTGGCCCCGCTGCCCCCTGTGCCCCAGATCATACAAAGCGGAGCGCGCGCATTCAATCCCAGGGGGGCCGCGCGGAAATAATTAGAGATAACCCGATCGATTTGGAGCTTCTTCCACTTCTTGCAAACGTTCGCAAGCATGCGAATCGAGAACTGCATGATACGCCCCTCCTCAGGACGAGACGACGACCGCTCCGAATGGGCCTCCCAGCCCAGCAGCAGCAGCGGCAGCAGCAGCAACAGCCGCCCCCCTGACTCCACGGGGGGCAGGGTCAAGGATCAATGAGGAGGTAGAGGTAGGTAGGAGGCCCTCCTTCGTCCAGCACGATCGCCACATTTCATCCTCGCACGATCGCCCTCCTTCATCCAGCTCGATCACGATCGAGGAGGATTCAGTGTGGCCGAAGTGGTTGCGGTCGCCCGGCGACTGCAACCACTTCGGCCACACTTCATCCTCCTCGATCGTGATCAAGCTTCGGGCCATGGCCCGCAGGCCGCTCGGGGAGAACTAATGACCCCGCCCCCCTGTCCAAAGCTGCGGACTGCGGACCTGGAGTTTGAATAAGTCGAAGCCCCCGCATCCGTTCGTTCCTCAAGCCTTCGGTCATCATCTGGACGCGGAGCAGGAGGAGGAAGGGGAAAGAGTGGGAGGAAGAGGAGGAGGGAGGCGGAGGAGGGCGAGGAAAGAGGAGGAGGGTTTGGGAGGACTTGGGAATTGGGACGGCCCGCGAAAGTGGGAGGAGGAAGAGGTAAGGAGGTGGCTGCCGTGTTCCTCCTGCCCCTCCTCCCCCTCCTCCTCCTCCGCCCCTTTTCCCCCCCCCATCCTCCCGACCTCCTGCTGCGTCGTCTGTCGTCCTCCACCCCTCCTCCTCCTCGTCCTCCTCCCCCTCCTCCTCCTCCACCCCCTCCTCTGTCCCTCCTCCTCTCTGGAGCCATCGGCCCCCTCCCGCGCACAACCAACTACCGAAGTGTTTCCACGTCACATCGTCGGTTGCACCGCGCCCCGCAGCGGGGCAACTCGCGAGAATCCAAGCCCGAACAAGCCCGCCCAAGAGTCCACGCGGAAATCGGCCAGCCTCTGAGCCCGCCGCAGGGCGAGCAGCACCCGAGCCCTCGAACTTGGACGTCGAGGAGCGCAGGGCGGAGTGAGAAGGGAGGCGATATGATGACTGAATAATAAAGAACTGAAGGAGAAGAAGAAGAAGAGAAAGAACAAAAAGCAGGCCGCGCAGGCCCCGCTGCCAGCTGCCGCCGGCTGCCGCAGCCCTCCCGACCTACCTCGTCGTTGCAGGCCAGGCCGTCGATGCCAACTGAGCCTCTGAGCTGCTGGCTAGCAGCTGACTGCTGCTGCTGAGCTGCTGGCTGCTGACTGCCTGCTGACTGCTGGGCTGCTGAGCGACTAGCTGCGCGCCTTCTTGAGCTTCCCGATCTCACCATTGATGTAATCCGCGAGGTTCTGTGGCAAGTTCGAGGCATGCGACTTGGCCTTATGGGACTCGAGGAGGGCCAAACGTTCGCCCTTCGGCGTGCGGGGGAGCGTCGTGAGGATCAGCTTGGAAGTGCTCACCACGGCGATGAAAGTGCGGCCGGCAGACAAACTGCGGCTTGCTGCCGAGATCGCTCCAGAATACCTGGTAGCGAAGGATCCACCGCCCACCGCGTGATCCAGGCTCTTCGCCACGTTGGCAAGCTTGGACAGCCCGACCCACGACTCGGCGAAGGAGTCCCACGAAGTATCCAGAAGCTTGCTCTGAACCTCCTCGGTGTTCCAGACCCTGACGGCGTACTCCTCGTACTTGGGAATTCTGCTAAGCAGGCTCTCCGCCGAGCGCTGCAGAGCGGCTGCAACCGACGCCGCCGTGCTCTGGATCTGCTCCGAAGCAAACTGGACGGCTGCTGCGATCTCCTTGAGCATCTGCTTCTTCGCGATGCCTGGTAGCCCCAAGGTGATCATGGCGTCCACGTCATCGAAGCTGAACTCGAACTCAGCGGAGCCCTGCGCCGCGGTGATCTTGGATACACAGTTGCACAAAGAGAACCACGAGGGCACGATATCGGTCTCAAGGAACGCGTGCTTGGACAGGTCCGCATCCTTGACAAGCTGGGCATGACGCGCGAAAGCTAAACGCAATGCGAAGAGGCGCCAGGATGCGTTCAGAGCTGTCGCCAAACGGACCTTACCGAGAGCGCGCAACAGCGTCGAGGTCTCGTCCACGAGGCCTGAAATAGAAACCATGCTCCCCTTGACGGTCAGCTGCATGGCGGACAGCTGAGTCACGGCCTCACCGCTGCAAGAGCCCCCCACGAGAAAGACGGCGTCGTCTTTGTCTGGGTTATCCTTCAACTCCTGTGGGGCCCGCGGTTACTCCGCCAGCAACCTGACCCGCGCGCGCCCTGCCACCTCTCCCCGCATCGGGACCAAGTGTGTTTCTCAAATGCTTGAACTTGAAACGCTTGAGAAACACACTTGGTCCCAATGGAAACGAAACGCCTGAAGGGTAAAGGGCGGGGGCTGGGAGACGTGGGCGCGCGCGCGTCTGCGCTGGTTTAAAGTAAAGGCGAACACTAAACCTGCCAGTACTGTTGGTCGTGCATCATCACGGCCATGATCTCCGTCATCTTCGGGCCGACGCACCGCCCCTCGTGGCGACCGAGCAACTGCATCCCCATCTTCCCGAATTCGACGCAAGAGGACACATTGAGACCGTGCTCCTGCGCGAAAGCTGCGTAGGTAGACGAGAACTTGTTGGCGTGGGCCACGGCCGAGGCCAAGTCCTCCAAGACAGCCACGTCGTCGTCCCTGATGGCCCCGCGAGCGACCTCCGCCACCCGAGCCCGGCTGACGACTATCAGACTCTCAAGCAATGGTTTGTCCAAGGTTCCGTCGCCCCGAAGCGCCATGATGCGCGTGTCCTGCAGGGCTTTGAGAGGGCCGACGACATCCGATTCCAAGGCGCCTGCTGGTGGCTCTTTCTCCTTGTCACCCTGGAGCAGGAGCCCCATGAAATAGTCCAAGACGTCGCAGGTCTTCTTGATGCAGTTGCGGAAGAGGGAAAAGAACTTTGCCACATTCTCGTCGTCCTGACTCACAACTGAGCCGCTGTCGGACCAGCAGCCCACCCCCCGACCCACCAGTTCGAGAAATCACGCAACAGAAGAGGACTCTACCAGAGCCAACGCCCGAGAGGCATGCGCATGAAGACCTCGGGAGACACGACCTATCCTCAAGAAAAGCCCAACCCCCCCCGCAATCAAAAGAATGGAGCCCCGAAAAAAAAATCACACTGGAGTCTGGCGTGCTCGAGAAGATCCTGGACGCCCGTGATTGCGTCGAGTTGAGCTCTGCGGCCCCAGACGCCTCTTCTGTCCACCCACTAGATTGCAAGCTCATGCTCAACTCTACTACTCTACTCTAAAAACGTCGGGTCGCTGCAATGCCTTCTGAAATCTGGATGTCTCAAGTCTCGAGTCTGAACCCTGACGGCACGATCACGAGGCCAATGAGGCCTGAGCCCGAGCCCCAAAGAACGAGCGCGGCCCGGGGACCCTCGAACCCCCGAAAAACTGATAAGGCGGACCGGAGACATACGAGTTACGTCTTCAAGCGATGTGTCCTCGAACTGGTAAGCGGCGAGCTCGGCGTCCAAGCGGGCGATCGCGTCGATCGAGCACGTGCCCGAGCTCAGCAGAGAAGCGACGCGAGAGCGGCTCTGCTGCTTGTCGCTGGCCGCCCCGGCAGCCTCCGTCATGAACCTCAGCATCTTCGAACCGGCGCCAGTCGCAGAAATGGTCTTGAGGATTCCGTCGGAACTCCTGCCGATCTCCAGCACGGCGTCATTGACCTTGCTCGCTGCAGCGTGCACGCTGTCCAAGTTGAAAGCCGCCCGAATGAGCTGCACAGGCGACTTGACAGACTCTTCAAGATCGAACTCGGCAGCATCCGAGGACGAGAGTAGGAAGCACCTGAGCCAAGACACATGAGTCGGGATGTCCTTCGGCGGCTTGACGTTCTGATGAGAGATTATGGCCAGCAAGGCGTCGCCGACGCGCTCCTCTCCCAAAATGCACCGAGCGGCAGACGAGCAACCAAAGGCAATCCGCTGGCAAACAGGCGCGCCTCAGGCGGGATACTCCGAGGGAACCCTCTCAGCAAGAGTTGGGGCGTGACCGATTGCCAACGGTTTACCGATGCCGACTTGACGCCAGCTGCGTGTGCATTTTAAGACTGCGTTGGTCTGTCCTTCTGGAACTCTTCCATCTGGTCTGACATGAAGAGCCGACGGCACTTCGAGGTCGAAATGAAGCCCCACCGCACCGCCATGCTGGCATGATTCCCAGCAACAGCATCCTCGACGAGCCCCATGATGAACTTCATCTCCACGATGCCCTGCTCGACGCACAGCGGCAACTCAAGCTCAAAGGAAGGGTGCTCACTTGCAAACTTGACGATACCCGCATGCTCTTTCATGAACTCCTGGTTGTCCCCCTTCTTGACCCACCATTTGTAAGCCTTGATCACCCTGTTATTGACCTCCGTCTTCTTCAGGCAGATGTTGATGCTATTCTGGAGCTCCCTCTTCTTCAGCATCTTGACCTTTGCGAGCAGGCTATCCGTGATCGACTTGACCGCCTTGAAGTGTTTCTTGTCAAGACATATGATGTGAGCCGGCTGAGAGCGGTTGACCTCCGCACAAAGCTCATTCAACTTGGCCACCTGTCTGTTGGCGTCAGTCTCGGCCCTATCTGGAGGGCAGGAGATGGCGGCAGCCCGGGCGCTGACTCGAGATGGCGTCGACCTGCCGCTGCCGCCGCCGCCGCTGAGGGGCGGCGGGAAGTTGGCTGCGGCAGCTTTCCCTTTCGCCTTGGCCTTTGGCTTGGCCTGGCCGCCAGCGCCCTCGCTGCCCGCGCGCCGCCCTGCGCTGCCGGCGCTGGGGCCAGCGGCGGCATCCTCCATCACGACGTCGAACAAGCCGTCGAAGCCGCTGGCGCACTCCTCCGCTTCCTCGTCCTCGTCTTCGTCACCAGCTGGCGCCTGGCTCGCCGTCTCAGAACCCTTCGCAAAGCTGGGGCTCGCACTCCCTTCGACGGAGATTGCTCCCAGAGGCAACTGCACCCGCGGGGCCGCGGCCTCGCCGACGATCATGTTCTTGGCCTGGTTGTCCTGCAACCCCTCGTAGATCCCCTGCACGGCGTTCTCACCGTCAGCGCCCTCGCCGTCGCGAACCTCCTTCCGATGCGAAAACCCAAACTGATCGAAGAACTCCAACTCCATCTCATCGTTGGCCGTGGTTGGGATGATGACGACATCCCTCCATCGAGCCGCCCCGACGTCGCCGACAGGCCACGGCCCCCCATCCCGCCGCCTGCCCCCGCCGCCGAGCCGCATCAAACTCAGAAAAAGATCCCCGGCGGCGGAGGGGTCTGCTCCTGAGGCCTGAAGGGCTCGAGGGGGTCTTTACGGGGCCGCCGCCGAAATCTGCCGCCAAGCCAGGCAGACGGTCGGTGGAGGAGGAGGCGGGGGGGGGCGGGGGCCTGGCCACTGAGTGGGAGAGGCTCGATTTCCTGTTTTCTGCGGAAGGCCTGACGACTCCATCCTTCCACTTCCGCCTGGCCTTGACGTGGCCTTTGCCGTTGGTGGCGGGGCCCCCGTGCAAGTCAATGTAGCTCTGGAGGAGCTTGGCAGTGCCCTTGACGCTGCCTCGCACGCCAGTGTCCCTTGTCTGGTCAAGCGTC
>CAUYUJ010014560.1:966352-982366 GCA_963575745.1 Prorocentrum cordatum
GATGGGTGGGTGCCGAAAGCCGTGCTCGCGGCAGATCTCGCGGTGGAGGATAGGCCACTCCAACTCGGCCTTCGCGGCTCTAGAACTCACGACGTCGTTGCCCGAGTCGGGGGCCTTCGAGCTCATCTCGTCGAGCCAACTCTTCAAGTCGTCGCTGTCCTCGTCGAGCAAGACGTCCTCGATCCTTGCGGGGTCCATCTCCAGGCGGGACAACGTCTTCAGCATCAAGTCTTTCTTCGAAGCCATGCAGTCGATCTGCTGAGAAGATAAAGGCCCCCCGTCGGACACGCGGACGGCGGCGGCCCACCACCTCGTCCGGCGCTGAGGCGAGCCGTGCAGGCGACTATCGTAAATCGCCTCCACGACGAAGTACCCCACAGAGTGCATCCTCGAGACCAGGGCATCGGCGTTCGAGGGGAGCTCGCCATTGGAGTCGCAAAGGGAGGTCACGTTCTCGAAGAAGACGTGCATCGGGCGCGTCCTCGTGACGAACTCGAGGCCCCCCTGGAGCGTGGACCCTGTCCTCTGCCCCCCCGACTCCACGACGCCGCGAGCGGAGGAGTGGTGGCAGTTGAGGTGGGAAACATCTTTGCATGAGAATCCCAAGTACACAACTTCGACAGGCGTGATGAGGCACTGGCGCTGGGCGATGACACACTCCGCCTTGGCCTTGTTGAATTCGGCGACGTCGCAGAAGAGGCGGGTGGGCACCTGGGTGCACATCGTCCTGATCCAAGTCTGTTTCGTGTCCTCGATCTCGCAGCTGAAAGAATGCTGGACGCGGGCGCCGACCTGCGAGCAGACGCTCCGTAGCACGTCCACGCAGAGGTCCGTGCCGGAGCACATGGTCCCCACCGATAAGACACGCCCCCTGAAGCCCTCCTCCATCCCGCGCCGCGACGCCGGGGTTAAGAGCGCGAAGAGCTGGGGGACCACGACGTCAACGCCGCCTGCCTTGCACTGCCCGGCGTCCGACGGCGCGCCCACCAGGACCCGCGGCGCTGCCTGCGGTGGCGCCGAGTCCTGCTGAGGCGAGAGTCGTCACCCAGCAGACCCCGTCAGAAACACCTGGAAGCTGTTTGGAAACCCTCTGGGGCTCTTCGGTCCCTGGGGCCCTTCGGCCCCTCTTGGCGGGCCCCCAATGCCGACCTGGCCGCCCTCGGAGGCTTGTCTCGGGCACCCTCGGACACCCCTCAGGCGCCTCCCCGGTGCCCTCAGGCACCCTTCAGGCACCCTCAGGCACCCTCAGACACCCTCAGGCACCCCCAGACACCCCTCAAGTACCCCTCAAACACCCGCTCGGCCTCCTCCCCCCCCCTCAAGCACCCCCCCTGCCCCCTCAGCCCGGCCCTGCCCCCCCCCCCTCCCCCCCCCCTCCCACCCCCTGAAACTTCCCGAAACTTCCCGGTTTTTCAAGGTTTTTAATATGAAACAATAAGACCCTCTTCCCCCCCCTCAAACTTCCCGGAACTTTTCCCGGGTTGGGGGAGGGGGGATGGGCGGGGGGGTGGGGGTTGGGTCGCAAGGGGGTGGGGGGGGGGGGGGGGGGGGAAGGGGGGCGCGGGGGCCCAGAGGGAGGGGGGCCAGGGGCAGGGGGGCCAGGGGGCAGGAGGGAGTGGGATGAGGAGGAGAAGGGTAATGATAGGGGGCTGGCTGCTAGCGGTCGCGCAGGAGCGACCTCGACCATCGACGGAACGACTGCCCCCCACCACAGGATCGCGGGGCGGCCCCGACGGAGAAACGCGGTGCCACGCGATGCCACAACGCTGAAGTAACATTAACGCGGCACTGGGGCAACATGTAGGGCCAAAGTCTGGGAGGAATGGAAATCTTGCATCCTGGGTCTGCGACTGGAGGAGGAGGATTGAAGCGGCCTGGGCCCTCTCAAACCTGGGGTTCGAATCGTGCATCCCAGGTCTGCAAGGCCTTGCTGGCGCGCCAGACCTGGGATGCACGATTCGCACCCCAGGTTTGAGAGGGCCCAGGTCGCTCTCGCTCCCTGATCCTCCTCTCTCATCCTCCTCCCCTCCTCCTCTCCTCCCCCTCCTCCGCCTCTCTCCGCCTCCTCCCCTCCTTCCTCCTTCCTCTCTCCTCCTCTCCTCTCCTCCTCCTCCTCCTCCTCCTCCTCACCGCCCCCTCCTTCTTGCGCCGCCCTAGGTGCCGCAGTTGCGTGCGCTGGGGCCTTGCAAACTTTAAACCCTCCTCTTCCTCCGCCTCCTCCGCCTTCGCCCTCCTACCCCCGCTGACCTCTTGACTCTTTACCCGCCCCAGATCCCAAGTCCCAGGCTCGTCCTGGCGCGGCGACGCGCCAGCTGGGCGCTTGCGCAGCGGCCTCTCTGGGGGCGGCGAAAACACGGCGGGGTCTAAGCCGAACAACGAGCCCGTGACGCCGAGGTCCCTGTCGTACTGCATGAGCTCCGCCTCCGCGTCGTCGGAGTCAGCGGCGTCGGCCTTGGAAGGGGCGGCCCCAGCAGCAACGGCCGCATCAGGCGAGGCCTTCGCGGCAGGCTTGCCCCTCCTAGCAAGCAAGGCGCGCTGGCTCGTGATCATGGCCTTGGACTTCCTGTCGCCCTGAGTACCGGCAGCGGGCTTGGCGCCCTGGGCAGGCGGCTCGCTGCCCGCCTTCGCCTTGGCCTTGGCCTTGGCCCGACGGCGTTTCCCACCGCCCTTGCTCTTGCCCTTGCCCTTGCCCTCCCCCATGCTCTCGCCGCCCGCGGCCGCCGAACTGCCCCCGGGGCTGCCACGCGCCCGCGCTGGATCGACAGCGGCCTCCTCTCCGGGGCGCGGCGGCGACGAGATGGCGACGACCGACCGACGAAGCGCGACGGGGTGAACGACGAACCAGGACAAGGACAATGACAATGACGGCATCGACAACGCAGCAGCAACTCGCTGCGGAGGCGGGGGGTGGGCAGTCAACGAACAACGAACGACCCCCCTTAATCCTCGTCTGGGTGGTCGAGCGTCACGTGCCTCGTCCTGAAGACCTTGCCGCCCTCCATCCTGAACTCGCCCATGGTCGACAGAAGGTGCCGCGACTTCCACGTGCCGTCGATCTCCCACTGCAGCTTCATGTCGCGCCTGACCTGGCGAAGTGCGGGGCTGGCAGGGGGGCGGGGCCGCATGCCCTCCGAAGCCCTGGATGAAAAGCCCCCAGTGGGCCCCAAGAGCGTCGCCCCCGCCGCCTCAGAACATGGGATAGCGGGCCAGCGGCCCACGCATGGGCCCATCCCCCTCTCTCTCTCTCTCTCTCTCTCTCTCTCTCTCTCTATCTCTCTTTCTTGTTTTCCTCTCTCTCTCTCTCTATCTCTCTCCCTCTCTCTTCCCCCCTCTCTCTCTGTCGTAGTCACTCTATTGACCACTCTCCCTCTGCCTCTAGTCCCCTCTCTCACTCTCCCTCTCCCTCTCCATCTCTCTATCTCTCTCTCTTCCTCTTCCCCTTCCTCTCTCTCTCTCTCTCTCTCTCTCTCTCTCTCTCTCTCTCTTGCTCTCTTTCTCTCTCTTCTCATTCTATCCCCACGCTCACCTTCAAAGCCCTGGCGATGGCAGAGCCGCTCGGCGGCCCAACCTTGACTGGTCGGCACCGCGACAACGACATGGCCCCGGCGCAGCACAGCAAGTGTCAGCTGCGAAACCAAGAGGCCAAACGGACGGTCGGAAGTCCGAAGACGCGGCCGCTCGGGCAAGTCGGCTAGAGCCAGAGCGAGCGGACCCCAGTGCCCAACCACCATCACATGGCCCTCTGGGTGCCCAGCGCCACCAAGGGGTCACGGGCGAAGGCCCTCTCAAGAAGCCCATCCCGCGCAGTCAGAGCAAGGCCGCAAGAACGACACTGAAGAACGCGAGCCCCTCCCCCATAGCGCCCGGGGGCCATGGGCGGGCCAACGCGAAGGGAGTTCGAAGTTCGAAGAGTAGAAAGCCAAAAAGAAAAGGACGCCAGGGTACCTCCCCCAAGCCGAAGAAGATCTTATCCGTTGCGCTGGCGGTATGAACACTTGCAGTTGCCGGCCAGCCTATGTTTAGGTTTGGGGTTTGGGCTGAACGCGACGGCCACGATGTCTAGGTTTGTTTGAGGATGGGCGGGGATGGAGTGGCGCTGGAGCGGGGGGGGGAGGGAGGAGGTCTCGGAGGAGGCTCGAGGCGGGGCAGGCGGGGTCAGGCGTGGGGGGGTGAACGCTGGAATGGCGGCTGGCGCTCCTGCGAATCTCTCTGCGTCGGAGCATCGAGGCCCTAACGCTGCGTCGCGCGACAAACTGCGCCTGGTCGGCTACGAGCCAGCAAAATGCGGGCCCCAACTGGCTGAAACAGACCGTCCAGGCCCAAGGCAACTGCGATGAGCCCGCCGATCTGCAAGCGGCGTGCAATGCAAGAAACGCGGCGGGAGGGAGGAGCAGATGAGGCTCTCTGGTTATGTGGAGGCAAAGGGGGTCGCGAGAAGGCCAGCGGCGGAAGAAGCGCGTGGCGACCCGCATCAAGGGATCTGCCAGGGCTCACCCTCTGGAGAATCCTTTCGGTCATCGCGCTCTCGCTCTGCTTCGAGCAGCCAGCCGATGTCATCCTGTCGCGTGACTTCCAGCCTGGCGTCTCTCCTCTGCTCAAATGTTGGCACGAAACCCCTGTGCTGCTCAGAGGTATGAACTGGGCCGAGGGTATCATAATGCTTTGCGAAAGCATACACCTTCGCCAGCGGTCGGCCCTGCCCGAACGCCACGGAGCCAACCTTGGGCTCTGGAAAAGGTATCTTACAAGTGCCAGTCCTGGTAGAAGAGCACACGAGACAAATGGCCCGCATGTCAGCCGCACCGTGGGCGCCTCGGGACAAACGAATGCACGCCTGTCCCGACGGCAAGTACCAACGAGGCCACCCGTCCTTCCCAACGCGACGCTCACGTTCACGAGGAGGCTCAGGGGCCTCAGGGGCCTCAGGGGCATCCGGGGCCTCCGGGGCATCATGGGGGCCGTCCGCTGCGACGCCCCCGTCGTCGACTCCGCCGCCAACTCCAGGGCCCGCAGCAGCCCCAACAATGCCCCCTGCCTCGTCAGCCACGCCGCCGCCGCCGGCTTCCTCTAGAAACCCCGCGAATTGGATCGGCAAGACAACCCGTCGAGGGGAAGGGCCCCGGATCGGATAAACCTTCTGATTCGAAAGAGTTCCAGGAGGGCTCGCCAGAAGTCCAGGATGGTGAGGGCTCGCCAGGATCGGATAAACCTCCTGATTCGAAAGAAGTCTAGGAGGGCTCGCCAGAAGTCCAGGATGGCGAGGGCTCGCCAGACGACAGGGCCCAGGACCAACGTTTTGGATGGATATTGAAACACGACCAACTGATCCAATTGCCGAACCCACGCTCCGCGTCGATCTCTGCTTCGTCCAACTCCTGCTCGGCTGCAAGAAGGACCCCCTCGGAATCGGCGTCGCCGCCCCCCCCCCCCAGGAACAGGCGCGCGAGGCGCCCTGCGGTCGCCTGCCTCGCGGTCGAGGAAAGCCGCACCCGCCCCGGAGGCTCGAGCAGCGCGCCGTTCAGCAGCAGCGGCCTCCTGGTCGGCCTGCGCGGGTCGGGCGGCGGCGGCCGCGCAGGCGGGGCCCGCGACCGACGGGGCGCGCCAGCGGGGGCGACTGCGGAAGCGAGAGAGCGAATGGCAGCGAGAGAAAGAGCGGGAGTGGCAGCGAGAAAACATGATGGACCCACGAACCTGGAAAGGGATATAGACATGCGCAGCATGGTCACGTTTTCACGATACCCAACTGGGCGACACCTCACAAAACATCCCACGAGACACCCCGCGAAACATCCCACGAGACACCTCGCGAAACATTCCACGAGACATCTCGCGAAACGTTCCACGAGACACCCCGCGAAACATTCCACGAGACACCCCACGAAACATTCCACGAGACACCCCGCGAAACATTCCACGAGACACCCCACGAAACATTCCACGACGACAGGCAACCACTCAACCAAGGCGGTGTGGTCGTGCTGGGGAGTGGTCGTGCTGGGGTGTGGTCGTGCTGGGGGGTGGTCGGGCTGGGGGGTGGTCGTGCTGGGGGGGTGGTCGTGCTGGGGGGTGGTCGTGCTGGGGCGTGGTCGTGCTGGGGCGTGGTCGTGCTGGGGCGTGGTCGTGCTGGGGTGGTCCGCACCCTGTGATTTAGCACCGCGAGCAACGACAGGCAACCACTCAACCAGGACAACCACGAGGAGACGCGTAACGCACGCAACGGTACGGGCGCCACTCATCAAACACACAGGGAGTCCGTGGCTGCATCGGTTGAGTGGTTGCCTGTCGCCGCCCCCTAGGCGGATCCCCCTCGTAGTCGTCGTCGTCGTCGTCGTCGTCGTCGTCGTCGTCGTCGTCGTCGTCGTCGTCGTCGTCGTCGTCGTCGTCGTCGTCGTCGTCGTCGTGGTCGTGCTGGGAGGTGGTCGTGCTGGAGAGTGGTCGTGCTGGGGCGTGGTCGTGCTGGGGCGTGATCGTGCTGGGGTGTGGTCGTGCTGTGGTGAGGTCGTGCTGGGGTGTGGTCGTGCTGGGGTGTGGTCTTGCTGGGGTGGGGACGTGCTGGGGTGGGGTCGTGCTGGGGTGGGGTCGTGCTGGGGTGTGGTCGTGCTGGGGTGGTCCGCACCCTGTGATTCATCGATCGGGTCGTGCTGGGGTGTGGTCGTGGTGGGGTGTGATCGTGGTGGGGTGTGGTCGTGTTGGGGTGTGGTCGTGCTGGGGTGTGGTCGTGCTGGGGTGTGGTCGTGCTGGGGTGTGGTCGTGCTGGGTCTTAGCACCCCTGTGACACCGAGCGCCTCGGGGGAGGGGAAGGCGGGGCGCCCCACGTAACAAAACAAGCGTTTCGCTCGAGACATCCTCGGCAAACTCTGCGGAGCAAGCGTTTCGCCCGAGACATCCTCAACGCGCGAAAAAGTGGCCCGCACCCTGTGATTTATCGATCGGGATTTCAAAAACAAGCGTTTCGCCTGAGACATCCTCAAAGTTTCATCCGCCGGCCTCCTTCGACCTCGATATTTATCAGGGAAAGAATCCGCCGGCCTCCTTCAAGTTGGGCACGGGGGACATTGTTCACGCACTAAAAGAGAACCCTGGCATTTATCATTATGAGGTTTTTGTTCTTCATTATTTTTATTTTTATTTTGACAGGATAAGCCCTTTCCGGGAAGGAAAAAAAAATGGAGATTCATACGAGAGAAGAGGGAAGGGGGAGTGAAGGGAGAGACAGAGAGAGAGCGTTGAGTGTGAGATATGAATAAGGGGGGTGGAGAGAGAGAGAGAGAGTGAGAGAGAAGAGAGAGAGAGAGAGAGAGAGAGAGAACGAGAGTGAGAGTGAGGAGAGAAAGAGAGGGAGAGAGAAGTGAGAGTGGAGAGAGAGAGAGAGAGAAGAGGGGAGACGAGTAGAAAGAAAGAAAGAGAACCAAAAAAGAAAAGAGGGGAAAGAGAGAGAGAGAGAGAGAGAGAGAGAGAGAGAGAGAGAGAGAGGAGACCGGACAAGTAGGCGGACCAGGGTCCGTCGCGAGGCGCACTGCGGTGCGACAACCCGCAAAACACTATTAGCGGCGGTGCAGCCTTAAGATACGAGGGCGGGCAACAGACCCCCTCCCCCGGCGCATTGCGTCTGAAGCTACGGACGGCGGACAGACTGTGAAGATCTCACGTGTCAGACCGCGTGACGAAGAAGGCCCCAACAAGAAAGGCGACGTGCGGACACGTGGCTAGGCGTCTTGGCAGACCGCCAGTTGGGCGCTTGGCCGCAGCGCGGCGCGCAGGGACGGGGCACCCCCCGCCCCCACGCCCTGACACCGTGGACGCGGGGCCACGCGTGCACACGGGCAGGCAGGCGGCGGAGATTAGCGCGGGGCTCCAGGCGGAGCGCCGCGGAGCGATGACAGCATAGCATGGAGGGTGAGTGGCGGCGCAGCACCATCGGACGGGGGTGTAAGCAGCTCGGCGAAGGCACGACCGGCGCGGTGGAGGCGCTGGAGCAAAGGGCCTTGACGGGCTTGGGCAGCGGCAAGGTCGGCGGCGAGAGCTGCGCGCCTCTGCTGGAGAGCGGCCGTAGACTGGGACAGCTCGGCTTCGCGGTCGGTGCGGGGCGGCTGCTCTGTGCCCGCGGTCGCGGGCCTCGCGGCGGGGACGAGGTCATCGGTGCGCCTGGCCAGGTGGTGGACCAGCGCGGTGCGGCGGTCCGTGCGCTGGCGGCCGTCGCAGTGGCGAGGCGACTGGAGGGCGTCGCGCGGTCCCAGGGCTGAAGCCGCTGGGGCCACGCCCCATGAGGACGGAGGAGCCGCAGCCTCGCAGCCTGCAACAGTAGGAGCGTGGACGGGGCGCGACGGCCTAACTGGCTCAGTGCCCTGCGGGGGGGCTGAAGCCGCCCCCACGGGCTGGCGCTGGTGGGGGGAAGGGGTTGGTGGCACGGGGGGGGCAATCATGATGCCGTGCGAGGGCTCAGAGGTCGGCCGCGTGACCGGGTGGCGACTCGATGAAGCGGCATCGTCGGCAGCGTGGGGTGTCGGCGGGACGTCGTCTATGCTGCCACCCAATCCGAGGGGATCATTAAAGTCCTCGTCGGCGTCTTGGAGGTGAGCGACGTCATCATGTGGGTGCGGTGCCGCTCTCGGTGGCGGAGTCGAGGTGGGCGTCGTGCGGATGCCCGACGGGGCATGGTTGGCGCTGGCTGGCCCGTCGTCCAGGAAGTCTAGTCCCCCGCCGAAGCCGAACGGGTCGTCCTCCTGTTCGTCGTACATCGCACGTTGGGCCTCGGCCCAGAGCTCGTCCGGGTTCTGCGGGATGTCTGGTCCAGCCGCGGGTGGTGCCTGGTCCGACAGCAGGGGGTTCGGTTCCATTTTGCTGAGTTCAGCCGCTGTAAACCCAGCCCTGCGGTGTGGGAGTGGCAGAGTACGGTGTCTGCGCTCGCAGATGGCGACAGCGACCCCGTGAAGCACGGTCGCTTGGCGATGTCGTGTTTTGGCAGCTTCAACGATGTCGTCGGGGAGGTTGTGCGTGCGTGCCGCCGCTGTGGCAAGGGCGTCGGCCTGACGTTTGAACTCCTCCGCGATGGGCCCGATGAGCCCAAGGTCGATGCCCAGGTCTCCCAGGTGGCTGGCGATTTTTTCGACGCGAAACATGTTGGGCTTGGCCATGACACATCGGTGGATCTTTTCCCAGAGCTCCGCGTGCGTGCCCTGCGGCGCTGGATGTCCGTCGATGATGCTTTGGAACCCATCGACCACCGCCTGGTTATCCACGAAGACGTGCACGGGCCGTTCGGCACACGCCGTAAGGTGGACAATGGCAAGGGTCTCCGCAACCTAGGCGTTCTGCGTTAGGCCGTGAACGAGTGCACTGTAGTTCATGCGGTGGTCGATGCCGTAGTAGACGCCGTAGCCCGCTCGTGCTAGGAGTGGGATGGCTTGGTTGGTGCACGCACCGTCCGTGGCAGCATAGAACCATGTCCATCCAGTGTCGTTGTCAAGGTAGGTGGTGTAGGTGTCCTGGGCTGAAGCCGCAGGATCACCCTCAGGGGGGGGCCGCGGGATGGGCTGTGGCAGTGGGTCCCTCGCGAGGTCGGCCTGCAGGTCGAGGAGGGCTGGGTCTTCGTCGAAGAGCCCGCAGTGTCTTGTGTGCGGCGGAAGACGGGCCCACTGGTCGTCACTGATGAGGGTGGTGAGAGGAACTCTTTCTCGGGCCCAGCACTTACAGTCGCGGACAGTGTGCTCCTGAGTTTCCTCTTCCTCGTCGCAGTAGCGGCACATGGGGCTGGGGTCTGCCGACGTGTTGGATCGGGATCGTCGCTGTTGGGTGTGGTCCCCGACCGACAGGTAGTTCAGGAGGAGCGCCAGCTGCCAGGCAGTGCATTTGGCTGCTCCTTTGGTTCGCGCGAGCCACGTGCTGGCGAAGAGGTCAAGGCCCTGTCTGACCGAGGCGAGGTAGCCAAGGTAGTGTCGCCGTGGCTTGATCTTCCGCAGAAATGCCCTGCGTTGTGAGGCCCGCAGCATGTGCAGGAAGGCGTTTTGGGGTAGATTCAGCCAGCTGATTCGGTGCTAGTCCACGTCATTCGTACATGATGCTCAATTGTGGGCCAGGTTCCATGGAGCTGCTGGGTGATCTGGAAGAGTTTCGCACGAGGGTCCTCCACCATACAGGTCTGGGACGTGGTGGATGGCTGGTCTCTGGCGGGCCACGCAGGAGGTGTGGCCGTCGCGGTTAACCTGCACGCACGGCACAAGGATAAGGATGCTTCACGCTGCGTGATGGCGTCGATCTCAAGGGCGTGTCCCGGCACGCACACGGACATGAGAGTCCAGAACTCGACCCACTTGTTCCCCTTGGGGCGGATAGCCGCCTTGAGGGCGTGGTTGTAGGCAGTCTTGGCTGGGCCTGATGGTGCTTGGATGTCGGTGCCCGAGGTGCAGACGCTGGCGGCCAGGGATCGGGCGTGCCGCGCCTTGATAAGCATCGGCGACGGGAGCTTGCCAATGCGCGGCAGGCGGATAGTCGCCCTCCGCACACGGGCGTCTGCGGTGGCCGTGAGGTAAAGCGCGGCTGGAGCCGGCGCTGCCTCGGCGTTGATGTAACTCCCGACGAGCTTGAAGGAATCGACCACTCGGAGGGGGCGATCCGCCAGCGTGAGCTGGGTGACGGCGGCGTGCAGCTCATCGGTGAGCGCCCACCCTGCCACTTTACCAGGGTGAATGCGTTGACCGGAGAATCGGTCAAACTTGGCGGTTTCGTCGAGAGAGTTCTGCAGCTCAGGAGCGGTGTGGGTAGTGGAGTTGCTGTCGTCAACGAAGGTAGTGCTGAGTGATCGAGGAACGTATCGGTGCTGCCTCTTTGTCCACACGCACTTGAGCAGCTTGATGTCATCCAGGGACCACGAGCTGCCCTGGAGGTGACCGTTTGTCCTGGCCAGGTCCCTGGAGTACGCTCCGTTCATGCGGATGTAGCGTTTGTGGTGTCTGTAGAAGTTTCGGCGGACAGTAACGATGTCATGTGGGCACCCCGCGTGCAGCGCAAGGTTTAGACAGATGTCCGTGATGAGGTAGTCGAAGCACTTCTGTCGGTCAAGGGCTGCTCCAGCTAAGGGGAGGAGTAAAGTCCTGGCGTGTTCGATGCGCAGGGCGAGAGAAGTGCTGACATCCCCAATGGTGGCTTTGGGAACGGCGCCGAAGCTCGTGGCATGGGTCCATTCTTGCCGCCAGGTCGTGAGGCTACGGTAGGCCGGCGCCTCCCACGCATACATCCACACGGAAAGAACCGAGAGAAGCCGTTGGTCCGTCGGGAGTTCCCCTCGGCCTTTTCGGAGGCTCGGGTTTGGCACGTGCAGGAGGGGCTCGGGGATGGTGCCAGTGCGTTGCATAGCACGTAAGACGCTGGCGAAGAGGCGAAGGATGTCGTCGGGTAACTCCTTAGCCTCCTTAGTTGTCCAGCCGTCGAGTCCCCCCGCGCGGCGCGGTGAACGTGTGCGAATGAAGTGGATGAGTTGGTCGTCGGTGAGGTGGAAGGGGGCTGCTGGTGATGGCGTAGGCAGCTCTTGGCGGTATTCGTCGTAGAAGTCCGCCCACGTCGGCATAGCTTCGGCGTCATGGCCCGCGCGAGCGCGGTACGTGCCCAGGATGGGCTCCCAGGTGTCGACCATCAGCTTGAGCATGTCTTTGGTGTTGGCAACGATAGCGTTGGCGGGGAGGGCGTCGGGGACCTGGGCTGGTAGTGGGCCACGTATGGGGCCGTCGTCGTTGTCCGTGTCGGGCGAACTACCGTCGCCGGGGCTGAAGCCGCCGGCGTCGGTGTCGGCGTCACTGTCGTCCGTGCTAGCTTGGTCTGGGTTGAAGGCGGTGATGTCGCAGTGGAGCTGTGCATCGTCGGGAGTGGTAGGCGTGCTGAGATACGCCGTGGGCGAGCAGTCGGCAGCCCGTGCGTATATGGCCGCCTTTCGCCCGCTTGGCTCGCGGACGCCCTCAGACCAGATCTTGATGCGTTCAGCTTTGGCTCGGTTTGCACGTCGCGCCAGCTCCGAGTCGAGATTTTGGATCAGACGATCGAGCTGCTCTCCGCGTGGCGCTGGCACGTCGGGGGTCCAGGCGTCAGGAAAAGCCAGGAGGGCCGTGGGGCGCAGCTTGTGGCAGAGAAGGCGGGCCGCGGCCCACGTGCAGTCGATGCGTTGCGCCAGGTGCGGCGGGATAGCACGGCAGTTTATATGATGGTGCAGTCCGATGAAGCGAAGCTCGCAAAGTTGCCGATGGAGCTTGCGAAGGCGGTTCATGTGAATCGTGGAAGCTCCGTAGGTGGGAAAGGCGCGGGGGACGGCGGGTCGCTCCTCGAACGTGGGTGTGAGACCGTGCATGGTAGGGGCCTTCTTTTTTGGGTGGTCTGGCGGTGGGGGCGGCAGGTCCCGCAGCCGGGTGAGATGGTACTCATGGCTGGCCTCGTTTGCCTGGGCGAACATGCGTTCCACATCGTCGCGTGCGTCAGCCTGCTCCATGCGGTCGTGGTATCGTCCGGCGATGTGGGTCCCTAGTGCCTGGAGTTCGTGGTCCTCATGAGCTCCGTCGTTTGGAGGGAATGGCGTGGGGGCCAAAAGGCGTGGGGCCGTGTGATCGAGGCGGCTTAGGTCGAGTGTGACCTGCAGGCCAACATGGGACTTCGCTGGCAAGTCACGCTGATAGCAGAAGTCGGTGACAAGGGATCGCGCAGCTTGGTTGGCGATGACATAGTCGATGCGCGAAGTGCGGGGGCACTTGGTGACGCGGTCCCAGTCAGGGATTTTGCCATATGTGTGCATGGTGTGGTCTGGTGTGCCTTCAGCGACGTTGGACCATCCGTGCTGCATCATGTGCAGCAGGTGTGGATTGTCATCGATGTTCGTGTTGGCGTCCATACAAATGAAATACGGGGCTGAGCCGACCCTCGCGGCGGCGCAATCAGCAAGCCGAAATATATCGGTGCTGTCCCCTCCAGGGACCCCGTAGAGGCTCGCAATGTAGATCCCAGCGGGACCGTGGTTGTTTCGTCGCCGCCTGCGGCGGTGCTGGGTGCAGAGCGGGAGGAAGGCCTCGTGCCATCGTTTCTTGGCCTTGAGGGTGGCGATACAGGTCGCAATGTAGTCGACGGTGGAGTCGACGATGGCGTCCTTAGAGAGGATGGCGACCCCACCCGAGGCGCCGGTGTTGCCCTCGACCGTGTGGTCCGTGCCACCGTGGGCAGCTTTGCGCTGAGCACGCGCCAGATCCAGGTCAGGTCCCAGACTGGCCTGGTATCCTCCGTGGTGTGGATTGGCGGCGTTGGTAGCGATGGCTTGCCTGGTAGGCTTGGCACGTCGGGTCTCCTGCAGTGCTATGACTGCGGCGTTGTGGTCGACACCTAGAGCGGTGATGGTTGGCCAGTTCGCTGGGAGACTCGTGATGTTGAGGCTGACGAGGTGGATGGAGCGACCTGGCCCATCTCCGTCGGTGGTGCTGGGGTTAGCACGCCCCGCACGGTGGAGGGCAGCCTGGCCGTCACCCAGGTAGAAGGCTTGGCCACAGTAGGAGCTCATGGCGTCGCGGCAGATTGGCTTGGACGGGGCTGAAGCCGCCGTCGGGCCAAAAGTATAGGCAAGGCATGGTCGACGCTGCGCCGGGGGGGTTCATAAACATCGGCAAAACTGCCTCGAAAAAACCTCCTCACTCCTGTACCGTGGGGGACGGAGGGAGGAAAGGTGAGACGGCAGCAGGGGGAGAGGGAGGCGACTCCTCGATCCATCCTGCCGAGCGCAAGAGCAAAAGCAAACCAGCGGCGGCAGCGCGGCGCGGCAGCGGCGCAGCGCGCGCGCGAATACTGCGCACGCGACGCCGCTGGTCCGTCCTGCGACGGCGCGCCCGCCCCGTCAGTGCCGTGATGAGCAGCATCAGCTGGAACAGCTTGTTCGTGTGCGCCCTCCGCGCTCGCCTCGGGCGGTGGGCCCTGTGGCTGCGGCGGCGCACGCCCTGCCAGCGCGTCAGCCACTAGCTGGGCGTGGCGAGCGGCGCGGTCGGTGGCCTGGCGCTGGGCCTCGTCCATGCCCGCTGCCGTGAGGCTCGCGTTGCGGACAGGGCTGACGCCACGCGGGGCCGCCGCTGCCGCGGCAGCGGCAGAGGTGGCGGGGGCGCCGCCGTGGCTCTGAGGAGACAGCGGTGAGCCGCCGCCGAAGCCCGCCGCGAGGTCATTGACGGAGTACTTGTGCTTGAAGGGGTCGAAGGTCGGCGCCTCGTCGGGGGCGACGACGCGGGTGGGCGGTGGCAGCTCCTGGTCCGTGGACGGCGTCGGCTCGAGGTCGACCTCGTTAGGGTCTTTGGCGCCGGCACCGAAACGTGGCACCACCTCGGGGGCTTGGGCGTCAGCCTGAGTCTCGCGGGGCGGCAAGCTCGTGGAACTCCCAGGGGGCTTGCGCGAGCTGTGGCGGCTGCTGGGCCGGCTGCGCGGGACGCGCCCGCCCGTGTGGCGGTCACGTGGCGAGGCCGCCTGGGCGTTGGCGCGCGCAGAGTCCGCCCTGCTCGGGGAGCGGATCGGCGCTGCGCTGGGTGCTGGGCTGGGCGGGCGGGAGCCGCCTATGCCGCCCGCCGCCGAGGCTGCAGCCTGGTCAGGGTCGGCGGCGTCAGGCCGGGGGCTGACGCGGTGGACACTACCCTCGCTGTGCCGCGGGGAGGCGCTGTGGTGTGCCTGGGTGTGCGTGAGGACGAGCGGGACGAGCGGCTGCCGCTCGCGCTCAGGGGGGGCGGGCTTTGCCTGGGCAGGGCGCTGCGCTGCGGCCACGTTTGGCGGGGGCGGGTGTTGGCGCGGTTGCCAGGCGCGCACGTTCGCCTCGCGCCATCCTTCGGGGCGCCCTGTCCTGCCGCGGCTTGGTGCAGCCCCCTGGGCTGAAGCAGCAGGGGGTGCCGCTGCGGACTGGTTGCTGGCGGTGCTGTCGTGGCGGCCTGGGTAATGGCCCCAGGCACGCGTGGACCCTGGCGCGGGCGAGGTGGCCCGTGGGGGGGCCTGCGCGAGTGCGCGCGGGTAGCCGACGACCGCTGGGTGCACCCTGGCGTGGGGGACGTGGCCGTAGCTGGAGGCGGCTGCCCCTGCCGCCGCGGGCCTGGCACAAATGGGGCCACGGTGGTAGGCGGCGCCTCCGCCGTACACCGCTCTGTCGCCTGTCGGGACGCGCGCGGGAGAGCGGTTGCGTGGCGTGCTCGGCTGACCTGCGTCGCGTTGGTCGCGCTGCTGGGTGCGCTGCTGGTGCTGCTGGTAGCGCTGTTGGTCGGCTCTCGAGAGCGGGCGGGTGTCGGGGAGGATGGGCGGCTCGTCGGGCCGCCGCCAGCCCTGGTAGACGTGTTCGAAGGCATGGTCTGGGTAAGTCTCCCCGTCAGGTGAGTAGCGCCGTACATGCTCCACGAAGTCAATGTTCTGCGGCTCGGGGAGCACCGTGATGTTCACAGCCCGCTGGTGCGCTGGTCCATAGAGACAGAAGCTACCACGGTAGCTGCGGTCGTGGTTCAACTCGGCTTCGGTCGTGGCACGACTCACCATGGCGTCACAGAGGCGCATGTCGTAGTCGAGAGCTTGAGGCCCAGGGCCGCCCTCGGCATCCCAGTACAGTACCACGTCCCGCCAGCGCGTGCGGGTAGTGTGGTTGCGCTCGGCGATAGACTCGCAGACGGTCCTGACTGTGACACGATCCCTGTACATGTTGGTGATGGCTAGGGAGTAAGGTCGGCGCACCGCTTTGTTGAAGATGAAATCCTCCTTGAGGGCCTGGTGCGGGCCGAAGAGCTCGTAGCCTTCCTTCCACAGCGGTTGGTCGGGAGACGGGTCTTCAGGCATCCCCGTCCCTGTGAACCCTGGTGGCCGCCTCGTGCCGTCGGGCAATCCCTGCTTGGGGACGCGACGCGGCCTCGGTGGTAGATACCATTGGCCCTGGTATCCTGCTTGGGCTGGTTGCGGAGGCTCCCCCCCGGGGCCTGAAGGCGCTCGGGGGGGCTCCATGAGGTCGTGCTGGGCTGGCGCGTTGCCGTATTGGCGGGCGAGGAT
>CAUYUJ010014560.1:986877-1001877 GCA_963575745.1 Prorocentrum cordatum
TTTCTTCGCGCGCGCACGCCGTCGTCGTCGGCCGCGGGGCCCTGAATAGTAGCCATGTCGTCCGCAGGCCACGAAGTGAAGTGTCCGAACGTCATAGGGCGGGAAGCTGGGTGTGGGTGGTGGCGAAGAGTCGTTTGGAAACTTGGTAGAGCTTGAACCGGCCCCCCACAAAGTGGGGGTATTGCCCGCCTCCTATGAAAACCCTGGCACTGGTGAGAACGGAGTGTCCCCAGTCTTAAATGATTGTTGTTGTTGTTGTTGTTGTTGTTGTTGTTGTTGTTGTTGTTGTCGTTGTCGTTGTCGTTGTCGTTGTTGTTGTTGTTGTTGTTGTTGTAATGATTGTTCTTGTTCTTGGTGTTGTTGTTGGTGACGATGATGATGACGACGCTGGTTGGGAGGGTGGTCCGGATGAGGATGAGGGTGAGGATGAGGAAGTTCCAGAGAGGAGGAGGATGAGGAAAAGGAGGGGGACGGATGAGGGTGCAGGATGATACGGACTAGGGTGTGGATGACCATGAAAGCGTGGATCACTGATGGGTGCGCAGAGGACAAGGATGATGAGGAGTATGAGGAGGATTCGGATAAGGAGGAGGAGGAGGAGTCCACATGCGGTGTGAGTAGGAGAATTACAGATGATTAAGATAAGGATGCGGATGGTGATGATGATGCTGCTGATGATGATGCTGATGATGATGATGATGATGCTGATGCTGATGCTGCTGATGATGATGCTGATGATGCTGCTGCTGACGCTGCTGCTGTTGCTGCTGATGATGATGCTGATGCTGATGATGTTGATGACTACGATGATGATGCTGATTATGATGGTAACGGTGGTGATGATGCTGATGATGATGGGGAAGAGGATGAGGATGATGATGATGAGGAGGAGGGGGAAGAAGAAGAGGATGAGTATGACGATGAAGAGGACGAGGAGGAGGAGGAGGCATACGACGAAGACGTGGAGGAATATGCACGGGGTCCAGCTGACTGCGACAAGTCCTGCCACCCTCCCAGCCCAGCACCTTGGGCGGCGAGTGTTTGGGGGCGCGCGTGCTGAGGCTTGGGAGAGCCGTGACATGTGACACGTTCTTCCTCGTCGTGTTGGGGGTACTCTTCCTCTTCCTCCCTTTCTTTCGTCTTTACTTGGGCTCCTGTGGGGTAGTCTCCTGGGCCCGTTGGGCCACTTTGGGCCGTCTCGGGGCCCTCTTGGGCCGTCTTGGGGCTCTCTTGGGTCGCGTTGGGGCCCTCCTTGCCGTCTGCGGGCTCTCTTGCGACCGTCCTTGGACAGCCCCAGGCCGTTGAGAGGCTCTCGAAGGCAGTATTGGGCTCCTGTGGGGGCCGTGGGCCAGATTGTAGCCCTCTCGGGGCCGTCCTGGGCCGTCTACGGACCCTCTTTGGGCTGTCTTGAGGCAATCTTGGAGGATTCGTTGTCTATTTCGCGGCTTCCTTGGTCCGTCTTGGGACCATCTTGGAGGCCCCATACAGCCGTCTGGGGCTGCAGGAAGCCTGAAACTGTGAAGACGCCCCAATGTTAAACGCCGAAGGATCATCAATGTTTTTCCCAGTCACTCCTCCCTCGTCCTCCTCCTCCTCCTCTTCTTCCTCCCCCTCCCTCTCCCCCTCCCCCTCCCCTTCCTTCCCCTCCTTACTTCTGTTCTCCGCATCAGTCTACCAGTTCGTACACCCGCGCAAGCTCCTCCGAAGGCTCCAGTGGCAGGGCTCGCATGCGCCCCCCGCAATATTTCGGCACACCCCTCACGCGTTTCGTGGTCCCATAGGGAGGTTCACCGAAGGCCCCAGTGGCTTGTTTTCGCATGCGCCCCCCCGCCCCATGTCGGCATATGCCTCACACGTCTCGTGGCCCCAAGGGGAGCTCCACTGAAGGTCCCAGTGGCAGGGTTCGCATGCGTTCGCCCCGCCCATTCCGGCAGACCCCTCACACACTTCATGGCCCCATAAAGAGCTCCAGCGAAGGCCCCAGTGGCTTGTTTTCGCATGTGCCGCGCCCAGCTTGGCACCCCCCTCACACTCTTCGTGGCCCTGGCCCCGAAGGGAGCTCCACCGAAAGCGGTACCCACAACGCTGTGCAAACATCTGCATCTGGTTGGGTCTCTCGCCAGGAAAACTTGCCTCTTCGGGCTCCAGGGGGGGGGTCTCCTTGTGGCTCTCTTGGGCCTTCGTGTGGGCCTCTTCCTGGGCCGTCTTGTGGCCATCTTGGGCTGCCTTGGGGTCATCAGAGGCCGTCTTGGAGGCATCTTGGGCCATCTTGGTGGGCTTGGTTGCCTGCCTCGGCCGTCTTGGCCTCGGGGGGGGAGGTGGTGCGCGCAGCACAGGCTTAGAATACTACAGAAACCTACCAGACAGCCTTCGGAATTCTACAACGCCTCAACGTGCCGGGGGGCACGGTGGGGAAAAAGATAATTATCAAAATCAAGCCTCTGGCGCAAGGGATCGTTCAGATTTCCGCCGCGCCAGGGTGGGTCGCAAGTCCCACCCGCCCTCTGAGTATTGTGGCCACTAACAGCTTCGGGTACAGAACTTCTGACTCGATTAGACTGCGATGAGGTTTTGGGCATGATTCGGTGCCCAGGTGAGCGTCTCTGCCTTGCCCACGGCTGCAAAACCATCACGCACGGTCATACTACGATGCATTGTGCTGGATGGGAAGAAGAGCGTTTGGTCTTCTATCATTCATTACCCACTGGTCACTACAACATGCCAGGTCGCACAGCATTGGGAAGATTTGTATGTCCTGCGGCGGCCTTCTCCTCAGTCCTTGGTGCGTCGAAAGACTCCTGTTCTTCGCACTCCTACATTTGTTTCACTATACTTTGCATCATGGGGTCCTGGCGTGATTTGACGTGTGTAGTTGCTTGAACGCTTGACAAGTGGCCCGCCTCTGGTGAGGTATCACATATTCCCGGTCACCACCTCCTTGGTGTGAAAGATGCCGACCGTCGCTCATGGACCTACGTCAAGTTTCTGTACCACACGCTCTCCTTTGCTGTGCAGTCACTCCTCGCCAGACTCCGTGTGAATCCGCTTCCTGCATTTCTCTCTGAACTGATGCGCCCGCATGCGACCGCAGAGGCGCGCCATTCGCCATCCGCCGCGCGCCCTACAGAGGTAGATGGCGGCGGTAGTGATACCACCGCGTGTGCGTCCACCACGACATTTGTCAGTGACTTGCTGGTCTGTCAAGACCCAGCGTTAATCATCAGACATATGTTGTGCAGCGCTAGCCAACACAGATCCTCAATATCTGCATGCTGGTGTTGGAAGTGTCGATGGCGATGGTAGTTGTATAGGTAGGTTTGGTGATGGCGATGGTGATGCGGATGGGGGTGGGAATGCTGATGGTGATCGTGGTGGTGGTGATGATGCTGCTGATGATGCTGCTGATGATGACCACGACGATGATGATGATGGTGATGATGATGGTGGTGGTGGTGACGTCTACGGGGACGACGCCGATGCCAAGGATGCCTATGCTGATGGCGATGATGAGGATGCTGATGTCGAAGATGGCGGTGACGACGATGATGCTGGTGATGATGATGATGATGATGATGATGATGATGATGATGTCGATGATGCGGGTGATGATGCTACTGATGGTGATGAGGATGATGCTAATGATGATGACGATGATGTTGATGCTGCTGCTGATGAAGGTGATACTGATGATGCTGTTATTGCTGATGCTGCTGATGATCATATTGTTTTTGTTGTAATGATGGCGGCGAAGATGCTGATGCTGACGATGATGCTGCTAATGCTGGTACGGCTGATGATGATGATGATGATGATGATGATGATGATGATGATGATGATGATGACGATGATGATGATGATGATGATGATGATGATGATGATGATGATGATGATGATGATGATGATGATGATGATGATGATGATTCTGATTGTAGTGGCCTCTGGACAGTGCCGCCGATCCGCGACGTTTCCGTTGCTGCCGGGAGCGCGCACGGCGGTCATGACCGGCGACGGCGGCGAGCGGTGAGGATGATGATGAGGATTGGGAACGGAGGCATCAGAGTAGGATGAGGAGGAGGAGGAGGAGGAGGAGGAGGAGGAGGAGGAGGAGGAGGAGGAGGAGGAGGAGGAGGATCATGATGAGGTGGAGGGGGGTGGAGGGGGGGGGCAGGAGTAGCAGGATGCTGAGGATGAGGAGGAGCAGGAGTAAGCGATAAGTGGAAGAGGGGGAAGAAAGAAGGAGGAGCATGACGAGGATGAGGAGATTTTCGGCGGTTGTTGGAGAGGTTAGGCGGTTGTTGGAAAGCCTCTTTGGGGTCAGGTGTTGGCCCTCTTTGGGCTGACACCTCGCCGATTTGGCGCACTCTCTGGACAGTTTTTTGCTGGAGCTGTCTGCGCTGCAGTTCTTTGTGGAGCCTTGAGCGTCACCGGACTCTGCTGGGAACCATGGTGTTTTCGGGGTCTCTGGGGCCTCTGCGCGGTCCTATGCGGGCCCCGGTGAAGTCATGGGCGTGGAAGAACCGGTTGTATTGCAACGGCTGTGTTCAGACTGGAAGCACTGAGGCTGGTTTTGGGTTTTTCGGGGGGAGTCTTGGAGGTAGCTTGGAGGCCTCTAGAAGGCGTCTTGGATGCATTTTTTGAAACTCTCGGGGGCCTTTGGGGGGCTTCAGACGGGCCTCTTCGGGGCCAGTTGGAAGCGTCTTGGGGCCTCTTCAGGCCTCTTGGGGGCCTCTGGGGGCCTGCTGGGGGCTTCTTGGCCCGTCTTCGGCACTTCTTCCGCCGTCTTGGCGCCCCCTCAGGCGCCTCTTGGGCCCGTCCTGGGGCCCTCTTGGGCCTTTCCAGGGGCCTCCTGGGCCATCTTGGGCCCTTCTTGGGCCGTCTTGGAACCCTCTTGGCGACTTCTTGGGCCGTTTTGGGGCTCCTTTGGGGCGTCTTCGACGCTCTGAAGGCCCAAGAGGCGAATATGCTGAAATTGTACGTTCTCCCTGGGGAATGGGATACTTTTTGCTTCTTTGGGCCTTCTTTGGGAGGCCTGCTCGGGGCTTCTGAGGGCATCTTGGAGGCTTCTGGCGCCGACGAAGACGCTGGTGCTGACGATAATGATGATATTGCTGATGATGATACGGCTGATGATGATTATAATGATGATGATTATGATGGTGCTGGTGGTGAACATGGTGATGAGGATGGTGCTGGTTAAGCTGATGATGATGCTGATGCTGATGCTGAAGCTGATGTTCTTGATGATGATGTCAATGGTGATCACGATGCTGCTGCTGATGTTGATGGTGATGCTGCTGATAAGGATGATGACGCTGCTGCTGCTGATGGTACTGCTGCTGATCGTGATGGTGGTGTTCGTGATGATGATGCTGATGATGATGATGATGATGATGATGATGATGATGATGATGACGCTGAGGATGATGCGGATGATGGTGATGATGAAGGAGATGCAGATGTTCGTGGTGGTGGTGATGATGATGCTGCTGATGCTGATGCTGCTGCTGATGCTGATGCTGATGACGATGATCGTGGTGGTGCTGATGACCATGTCAATGTAGAACATGGGTCGGGGCGGGGGGGAGGAGGAGGAGGAGGAGGAGGAGGAGGAGGAGGAGGAGGAAGGATGAGGAGGGGAGGAGAGGAGGAGGAGGAGAGGAATAGGAGGGGAGAGGAGGAGGAGGAGGGGAGGAGGAGGAGGAGGAGGATGCGGAGGAGGATGCGGAGGAGGAGGAGGATGAGGAGGAGGATGAGGAGGAGGATGAGGATGATTAACAAGGTGAGGGGGAGGACGAAGAGGAGGAGGAGGAGGCGGAGGAGGAGGAGGAGGAGGTCCGTAGCCCTGGCTCAAGCCATTTCCCTCTCGCTCGAGAGGGGTGAGAGCTCGAGTGGCACAGCGCCTTCCCGCATCCCTCTGCACCACCGACCTGGGTCACAGCAGGGCCGCAGAGGGATCACACGTACCTCCCGTTTTTAGCCTACACGATGGGAGGCCGTGGCAAAGGCGGGCGGAAGGGCGGCCAGGCCCCTGGTGGGGGGATGGGCAAAGGCAAAGGCAAAACCGATGCCAAGTTCAAGACGCCGCCACCGCCGCCACAGGAAGCAGCTCAGAGTTTCTCGTGGACTTGCGGTTACTGTGAGTCCAGCGTCAGCCTTCGTCATCAGTGGTGCTGGCAGTGCGGCACGCACTGGGAGGTTTCACTTTCGGCGGATCCTGGACGTCCAACAGCGGCGGCTTCAGGCCCGAAGCCTAAGAAGAGCACCGAGGAGAAGAAGACAGGCCCGAGGATCCTCAAACCTCAGCAATCTCTGGACCTCTTGCGAGGGATGGAGTCGAAGGCCGAGGGTCGTGACGAGGCCCGCACTGAACGAGCTATGACGGCTCTCGAGGGAGTTCTTGCACAGCTTCGCTTTGATCGTGATTCTGAGAGAACCGAGAGCCAGCTGACGCAGGCCATCTACACGAAGTTTACAAAGCCCAGCAGCAGTTAGAGCAGCATGTTGCCTACATGGAGACGCAACAGCAGAGCCCCGACGACTTAGAGGTGAAGCGCGCGCTGCTGGCAGCCGGCATCGAGGCGGCGAGCATTACAAAGGCGGAGATGGAGTTGAAGGTCTACAATCTTTTGCGGGAGCAGCATTCTGCTCTCAACGACCCTTACATGTCGCAGCTTCCTCCTGGGCTGACTCTACCAGCTGGCAAAGGTGCAGCGATCGCGGCTATGGCACAAAGCGGACCGATAGACTCAGCGTCAGCATTTCTACATAGTATGAGTTTCCTGCACAGTACCCTCTCGGACGAGCTGACGCAGCAGCTGAAGGCGCCCATGGAAGAGTTTGCACAGCACCTCCGCGGCATGGAGTCCAGAGGGGCGGCCGCGAGCGGTGCTGGACAGGCGCCACAACGTGCGGAAGCAGAAGCAGAAGAGGCTGCAGCTGCGGTGGCAGGCCGAGAGGAGGCGGCAGCAGCAGCCAGGGGGCATGGCGAGGAGTCAGCTGCGGCGGCCGAGGACACGCCATTGCCCCAGGCACCCTTCGCGGGTAGGCGCCCAGCCGAGGAGGCTGCTGAGAACGTCGCCAAGCGCAGGAACGAGGAGGAGGCCGCAGTGGCTGGAGGAGACCCGTCTGGCGGGTAACATTCAGCAGACGCGGTGCGCCCGCGGAGGCTTGCAGATCCTCACGATCAACGCCAACAGTTGGTACTCTGCAAAGTCACATATTCTCGAGAGTGAGGCTCACATCGTACTCGTACAAGAAACAAAGATTGAAGGTCAAGTCATGTGGGATGAGCGGGAAAAGGTTCGCAAGCTGGGCTGGAAGTCGTTCTGGGCACCTTGTGCAGTAACGGCTAAAGGAGGCCGCAGCAGTGGTGTTGCGATTTTGTTTCGTGCACATCTTGATGCCTGGCAAGCCCCAGGCCATGAGGAACCGCTTGTCCCACATCGATGAACTCAGGCACTTTTCAGAACTAAAGCTTTGGGCGTGGTATCCGTGCACTGCGGCTACTGGAAGGATGCAGAGGGCCTGGGCCCAACCAACCTGCAGATCGCCAAGCAGTTGGGGGGCGGCGTGCTCTACCACTCGCCCCCCTTCATTGCGGGAGGAGATCGCAACCTCGAGCCCAATGTATTTCAGGAGGGGTTCGCGCCCCGCAAGATGAACGGGCAGCTGGTGATCCCTTCACTTGCTGCAACCTGCATGTCTGCCACGCCAGGTCGGTGCTACGACTATTTTTTAGTAGCCAAGGCCTTGATGGCTTGCATCGGCACGGCAAAGACAGATTTTAACTCCGAGATGTACCCCCACAGGCCGGTGCTCCTGACCCTGAAGACGGATCTCGATAAGCTCACGGTGCACTGTTTGAAGAAGTACGCCAAGCTCCCAGTGGACTTACCCGTTGGGCCCGCTCCAGAGCCCCCAGACTACCAGGACCTGGTGGACAATCTGGAAGGTCTCCTGCAGCCTCATCAGGTTCCCGAAGGATATCGACTTCCGCGACCTGACGAAGTCGGAGGGCTTCAAGCAGGCCTGGATGCTAACTACCAATCTTGGTGTGAAAGGTCATGGGGGGAGCTTCAGGGGTCTCTGCAATGTTACCCTCAAGGAGCCCGCGGAGGTAGCCCGTTCAATACTCATGAGGTTCCTTTAGGCGAGCTGCTATGCACCAAGAGGTCCCCCACCAGGAGCCCTTATCGTGCGATGCATTGGCTGTCTCAGAGGACTCGCGAGCTGTGCAGTCTGCTCAGGAGTGGCAAATATTTGGAACATTCAGATTATGTCAGAAGCTTGGTTCGCTCGACTTGGTCAGCGACGAGGGCAGGAGGTATTTTCAAGTATCATTTCCCAGGCGGTCTAGATATGTGGACCAGTCTGCTCCGCGAAGCGGTCGATCCACTGCGGGCCCCAGGTGAAGTTGAGCATCTGGAGATCCGAGCTGGGTCACTCCTTGCCCTACATCATCTTGCCTCCTTTCTGTCCTCCGTCTACCTCCCCCGTGAAAAACATGTGAAAGCACAGAAATGGAGAGACTGGTGCTCGGAGGCTCTGTCAGGTGGAGCAAAGTGGGCTCACGCCTACACCGAGGTGGCGGCCAACAAGCGTCAGGCCTTGCTCCCGACAGACGACGGCATGCGCACGTCGTGTCTCGCCAGCCAGCTTTCGGATGAGGTCCAGAAGTGGAGGAAGGCTTGGGGAGGGGATCAGAAGGAGGAGCACGAGGAGCTAGAGTGGCCCCAGGACATGTACATCCCGAAACCTCCAGGTGCAGAAGAAATCATGGTTTTGAGCAAGAGTTTCAAACGTTCGACGATTGCAGCTGACGGATTTCATCCTCGCCGCTATCATCTTTTAAGCCGACCTGCCCTTCTTGTCTTCAGTCTGGTCATGGGCCTCATGACCGTGCTCGGCTCCGCGCCGAGCTGGACGCACAAGCTTGTTGTGGCTCTCTTCCAGAAGCCCGTCTCAGGCAGGCGTCCGATCGGATTCTTTCAGAGCCTAGTCAGATTGACATCCCGATGGCATTCGAGGCACTGCAAAGAGTGGGAGAAGAAAGTTTCCGATCAAGGTGTATTTTCCATGGCCCCAGGCCGCAGCGCTGTCGACGCTGTTTGGAGGCAACAGATACGTGGAGATCTAGCTGTTGCAAATCGTCAAGAGGCTCTAACTGTTCTAAGAGATCTAAAGCAATGCTATGAACACGTTCAGCATCCACAACTAGTTCGAGCTTGCACGGACTGGCAATATCCACTCTTCACGGTACGCTTTGCCATGCACAACTATCGGTGGGCTAGGGTACTCAGTATGGAGGGGTTGATTTGGGAGGAGTTGGAGCCGGGGCAGGGGGTCGTAGCTGGGAGCAGTACCGCGACGTTTGAAATCAAATGTTACTGCATACCCACTGTAAATCGGTTCCAGGAGCTCAGGTTCGCACCTACTTTAGCTGTTCACATCGACGACTTCTCGCTGAACATGTACGATAGTTGTATTCACAGTTGTGTTAGAAACGTGGCCCTGGCTATGGCATTCTTGGTAGAGCAGCTGTCCTCTTTCTTTAACCTGCGCTTTGCCTTTAACAAGTTTGCGATCACTGGCACCGGCACCGAGCTTGTGGAGCTAGCGCAGAGCCAGTTGGGCCAGTACGCTGGCGAGTTTAACCACTCTATCATCAACTCTGGAGTGGACTTTGCGCCTGGGAAGTCCATGACCAGACCCCAGGCCAAGGCCAAACGAAAGGAGAGATGGAAGAAGGGGAGGTCCCGCCTGGCCAAGATACGTAGCTTGAAAAATCCGAAACGATCCAGGGCCAAGGTTTGGTTTTGTGGAGTCAAGCCAGCGACGACGTATGGCGAGGAAGTGGTGGGATGGACGCCCCGAGAGATCAGGGAGCTCAGGTCTCACGCTGCTGGCTTTTTAGGTCTCACCACCTGCGGTGCCGACCTCAACCTCGCTTTTGCCCTGGAACCCAGCAAGGGCCCGATCAAACATGCAGGCGCGACCCTAGCCCGATTTGCGAAGGAGTTCTGGTTAGCCACGGACGAGAAACTTCGGCCTGGGGATTGTGTTGCTGTGGGGGATCTGGTCAAGCTGGTCCATGAGGTTCACCTTTTTTCCAGGAACGTCGTCCGAAGGCTTCCTGGGAATGTTTGGCTTGGGGCCCTGTCGGGGACATGCTGTAATGGATTTCCAGAGCTGGATGGTCTATTGGCGGTCCTGGGATTTTTACCGTGCGGGATGCCCCCCCCCCCCCCCCCCCTGCGTTCTTTCATATACCGTTCGTTTCAGTTTCAAAATATTTGTCAGGGACCTAGGTGAGGAGTTCGCGCAGCAGAGTATGCAGCGCAGGCTGAAAGACAGTGAACACGAGCGTGCTGTTGAGATTTTGGAGCGTGGCCTCTGGGTGGAACCCCCTCGGTCCTTCTGGAACGAACTAAGCGTCAGAGCAAGCTCCAAAAACGCGCAATGAAGCAAGTGTTCACTCGGTCTTATGTGACGGCCAGTCACCTGCACAAGTGGGGCTACCAGCTTGAGCCGCTCTGCCCGCTGTGCCGCGACGGAGTGCACGGCACCATCGACGGAGTATGGCGCAGGTGCTTCGAATGTCCAGCTCTGGCAGTCCGCCGAGCCGAGCTTCTCCCAGCAGAATGGGCCGCAGCAGGACGGAGGCAGGACCAGAGGATCCGTTTTTTTTTTTTTTTTTTTTTTTTTTTTTTTTTTTTTTTTTTGTTTTTTTTTTCTTCTTCTTTTTTTCTTCCAGTTCTTTGTGGCTCCCTGTGCCGAACGACCTGCAGGAACCGACTTGGGGAGGAACTATTTTTTTTTTCGTGGGCCCCGACGGGCCCGTCGAACCGTTCCGATTCAACAAGAACGAGTATCTATATAGTGACGGGTCCTGTTATGACGGTACCAACGACATTGTTTCCAGAGCTGGTTGGGGCTTTGTTTCTGTTAGCGAGGAGGGGGGATTTATCAGAGGCATCTATGGACATGTTCCTGGTTTCCTTCCCCAGAGATTTATTTTCGGTGAAGTTTATGCGCTCCTGTCTGGCCTCGCGCACCTCGAGCCAGACCAGGGCGACGACCCCGACGGGGTCGAGTATTTGATTCACATTGATTGCGAGCGTTGCTAGGAGGATTTCGCGATCCTTGGAAGGCTATTTCAGGTGCCAGTCCGCTGTCTGCAGTATGGCGTGCCCTTGATCGTTCAGCAGTTCCCCAGTGGAGTCTGAAAAAAAAGTCAAGGCCCATGTGAGTGGAGAGCTCACGGGAGTTGCCCTGCGACACCAGCGCGGCAATGACAAAACAGATGAGCTTGCTAAAGATGGAGCTAAACGTCATCATCCAGGGGTCCTTACTGACATCAACAAATACGAGGTGTGTCTAGCAGGCTGGGAAGTAGTAGCGTTAGGTATGGCCAATATTTTCTTAGAGCTCCCGAAAGCCAAAGTTCTCTTCGGGGGTTTAGCCCGCAATCCGTCCATCCCGAGGCCGAAGGTTGTCTCCAGCGGTCGCCCTCACCGTGTGCTCTGGACTGGTTTATCGTGGAGGTGCGTTCAATGTGCCCGCACCTTCGGCAATCAGCGTCCCAAGAACCCGTGTGCCGTTTTGACCCCCAGCCTAAGGCAGGTGGTGGAGCTAGTAGTCTCTCCCCCACACAAGTTGCACGTGTGTCGCATTGTAGAGACTAATCTACCCTTAGTGTTTTGTTCGCGTTGCGGGGCCTACACGTCGGGCCTCCCCCGTAAAATTGGAGAGCCCTGCAATAGGATCTTCAAGCAACAGAGGTCTCAGATTCAGAATGGCAAGTGCCCATGGCCTAAGGGCCTGCGCTTGACGCGCCCTTGCCCCCTGGCTCGCCCAGAAGAGGACCCTGGCGGCGAGTGGTGGGGCAAGGTGCGCTACCTCTAATTAATTGTTATTTGCCATCTCACTTCCTTTCTTAGGCCATCGCCTGCGTGCGGTGGCAGAGGGCAGCCAGGCACCTGGGCCTCTGCCCTACGCCTGTACGGCGGTCCTGGCCTTCGGGCTCCTCCTACAGGTGTGGGACAGAGGTGGTCGGTGGTGTTTGGGGGCCCTATCGCAGCCCCTTCGGTCATAGATTGGTGGGGGCCAAGAGAGAGAGCCATTGAAAAAGAGGAGGAGGACGATGAGGAGGAGGAGGAGGAGGAGGAGGAGGATGAGGAGGAGGAGGGGGAGGAAGAGGCGGGAGAGGGGGGGAGGAGGAGGAGAGGAGGAGGGAGGAGATGAGAGGAGAAGAGGATGAGGAGGAGGATGATGATGAGGAGGAGGAAGGAGGAGAGAGGGGGAGGAGGAGGGAGGAGGAGGAGACAGGAGGAGGAGGACGAGGAGGAATGGAAGACGAGGATGATGATGATGCTGATGATGATGATGATGATGAGGAAGGAGGAGAGGAGGAGGAAGGAGGAAGAGCAGGAGGAGGAGGACGAGGAGGATGAGGAGGAGGAGGGGAAGTGTGAGGAGATGGAGGAGGACGAGGATGAGGGTGAGGACGCGGAGAAGCATAATACAGAGGAGGAGGAGGCGGAGGAGGAAGAGGAGACCGAGGAGGAGGAGGAAGAGGAGGAGGAGGAGGACGAATATTAATACGAAGAGGTTGAAGAGTGGGCTGACCACGCAGGGATATGACGATGAGGAGGGGGATGAAGAAGATGAGGAGGAGGCGAGGAAGGAATCTGCAGGGGACTATCGGGGAGGATGGTGATCACGACAATGTTGACTTCCCTTGTGATAATGATGCTGATGATGCTGATGATGCTGATGATGCTGATGATGCTGGTTATGATGCTGATATGATGATGACGTTGGTTATCTTGACGATGATGATGATGCTGTTGCTGATGATGCTGCTGATGATGATGCTGCTGCTGATGACGCGGATGATGATGTTGATGATGATGATGATGCTGATGCTGATGCTGCTGCTGATGATGATGATGATGATGATGATGATGATGAGTGTGATGATGATGGTGCGGATGCTGCTGCTGATGATGATGATGGTGATGATGATGATGATGATGATGATGATGATGATTGTCATGATGAAGCAGATGATGATTATGGCGACGACGACGCTGCTACCGTTGATGATGATGATGATGATGATGATGATGATATTGCGCTGCTGCTGCTGCTGGTGATGATGCTGCTGCTGCTGATGATGATGATGATGATGATGATGATGATGATGATGATGATGATGCTGCTGCTGATGATGATGATGATGATGATGATGATGATGATGATGGTCATGTTGTTGTTGTTGCTTCTGCTGCTGATGATGGTGTGATGCTACTGCTGATGCTGCTGACGCTGTCGAGGATGATATAGACGATTGGTGGTAGTGGAGATGACGGGGATGACGATGAGGACGAAGGTGACGACGATGGCGATGACGATCGTGATGACGATGAGGAGGATCATACAGGGGATAATGAGGGTGCGAATGACGAGGGGCAGGAGGATATGGAGCAATATGATGAAGAGGTGGAGGTGGAGGTAGAGGAGGAGTATGGGGGGAGGAACATGATGAGGATCATGATGCGAAAGAGAAGACGGGGGCGAGGATGGGGAATGGTACAGACAGGGACGAACACATCATGGTACAGGGGTGATACGAGGAATGAGGAGAATGGAGCTGGAGGAGGATATTGATGATGAGGATCCTGATGATGCTGCTGCTGTTGTTGATGATGATGCTGATGATGATGATGATGATGATAATGATGATGATGATGATGATGATGCTCATGATGATGATGATGATGATGATGATGATGATGATGATGATGATGATGATGATGCTCATGATGATGATGCTCATGATGATGATGATGCTGCTGCTGCTGATGAGGAGGAGGAGGAGGAGGAGGGGAGGAAGATGAGGAGAATGAGGAGGGGGAGAAGGGGGAGGCTCCAGCGCCGTTCGGCTGCCGCTTGCGGATTGCCGCCGAGGCGCATTTTGTGGACGAGGCGACCGTCAGTCACGCCCTGAGAGCCTACCTGAAGGACGAGCCGGCCGCACACGGGCACACACACACACAGAGACACACACACATACACATACACATACACATACACATACACATACACATACACATACACATACACATACACATACACATACACATACACATACACATACACATACACATACACATACACATACACATACACATACACATACACACACATACACATACATACACACATACACACATACACACATACACACATACACACACACCACACCCACACCCACACCCACACCCACACCCACACCCACACCCACACACGCACACACACACACACACTGCGATTGCCCTCGTCGCGAACGAAACTGTGACGGCAGAGCTCTCCCCAGTTCTCGGGGCCTGCGGAGGCCCGCCCCAGGCCCCAGCACCATGAGTCAAGGGCCCAGGACGACAGACCAGCCTGGTGGGAAGGGGCCGGGAACCCATGCCGGGCAGACCGTAGGAGGGAGAGTCGTTCCAGGGCGTTCCCGAACGCTCTCAGAGCGTTTCGGGGCGCTCTGCAACGGCTCCGGCGCCCGGTGCGCTTGGCAGACCTGCCAGGTGTCAGAGATTTGGGATGTAGCCCGACCCGGTTATGTCCTCGTTCCGCCTTCGTTTTCGATCTAAAGCCCGTCGGGCCCACGTCGCAAACAACATCGTGATAAGAGCTTGGGACTGCGCATCCACGGGGGTCCCGCTAGATGGGGGGCCAGGAGCTAGGAGCGAGAAGCAACGGAACAGACACTGGCCATGCATGAGGAAAGCATACGTTGCTTAGCTCTTTTTGCCGGATGATGTTTGTCTTGGCCAGGGTCAACGTAGTCTTATTTAGTCCTTGGTACCTCACGGCGGCGGAGCCGGCGTGGCTGCGCATGGCTCTGGACACCACTCGCCGCTTTCCTTCGTCGTCGGTTTGACCTTCATCTCTTTTGCGGTCTCCTCTGTCGTCGTCATTGTCTCAGTCCTCCAC
>CAUYUJ010014560.1:1006877-1056963 GCA_963575745.1 Prorocentrum cordatum
CCTTCTCCTCCTCCTCCTCTTCCTCCTCTTCCTCTTCTGTCAGGACGCGGTAGTCACGTTGATCCGCGGCATCGAAGTCCCAGGAATGTGATTCGGCACGGTCGAGGATTATCAGACGGTTGTCTTCTAATGGGTCACTAAGGGACTGAAGATACGTTCTCGTATGTGGGCCTATAACGAGGAAACTTGCAAAGAGGGGCTAGTTGCAACAACGTTGATGCGTCTTGGGTTTACAGGTCCTCCTCCTCCTCCTCCTCCTCCCCCTCCTCCCCCATCCTCCCCCATCCTTCTTCCCTTCCCCCCATCCTCTACCCCTCCTCCCTTCTCCTCCTCCTCCTCCTCCTCCTCCCCCCATCCTCCCCCATCCTTCTTCCCCTTCCCCCCATCCTCTACCCCTCCTCCCTTCTCCTCCTCCTCCTCCTCCTCCTCCTCTCCTCCTTTCTCGTCCTCCCTCCTCCCTCCTCCTCCTCCGCCTCCTTCTCCTCCTCCTCCGCCTCCTCCTCCTCCTCCTCCTCCTCCCCCCTCCCCTCGTGTGGTATCAAGTAATTCCCACCCCTTGTGTGCAGGCGGAACCGCGCGCTGGGCACGAGGCGACCCTCCAGCTTTATAACGTTTTCATCGGTGCCCGTTTCGTGGACCCCTCCCACGATATGGTCCTTTCATCTAAGGGAAATTTCAGATGCGTGACGTGCGGAGCCAACGCCACCCGCAGTGCACATAATCTTCCGAACGGATGGAAGGTCGCGACTCCCACTGGGGTCGCTTACCACGATCACTTTGTAAAGGGGGAAGTGACCAACGGTCATCTGCGCCCTCCTACTCCTCCCCCATCCTCCTCCTCCTCGTCCTCTTCGTGTCTCCTCCTCCCTCCTCCCTCGCTCCCGCCCTCTTCCTCATCTGCCTCCTCCTTTACCTCCTCCTTTACCTCCTCCTTCCCTCTCCATTTTTCTCCCCATTTCTTCTACACCCTCCTGCTCTCTCCTCCTTTCCTCCTCCTCCTCCTGCTCCTCCTCCTCCTTCTCTTCTCTTCTCTTCTCTTCTCTTCTCTTCCCTTCTCTTCTCTTCTCTTCTCTTCTCGTGTCTTCTCGTCTCTTCTCTTCTCTTCTCTTCTCTTCTCTTCTCGTCTCGTCTCTTCTCTTCTCTTCTCTTCTCTTCTCTTCTCGTCTCGTCTCGCATCGTCTCGTCTCGTCTCTTCTCTTCTCTTCTCTTCTCTTATCTTATCTTTCTCTTCTCTTCTCTTCTCTTCTCTTCTCTTCCCTTCTCTTCTCTTCTCGTCTATTCTCTTCTCTTCTCTTCTCCTTCTCTCCTCTTCTCCTTCTCTCCTCTTCTCTTATCTTCTCTCTTCTCTTCTCTTATCATCTCTTCTCTTCTCTTCTCTTCTCTTCTCTTATCTTCTCTTCTCTTCTCTTCTCTGTTCTTCTCTTCTCTTATCTTCTCTTCTCTTCTCTGCTCTTCTCTTCTCTTATCATCTCTTCTCTTCTCTTCTCTTCTCTTCTCGTCTCTTCTCTTCTCTTCTCTTCTCTTCTCTTCTCTTCCTCCCTCCTGTATTCGGAGCGGAGCGGAGCTCCGCTCCGAATACAGGAGGGAGCGGAGCGGAGTGAAGAGCGGAGTGAAGGGAGCGGAGTGAAGAGCGGAGCGGAGTGAAGAGCGGAGCTCCGCTCCGAATACAGGGAGCGGAGTGAAGAGCGGAGCGGAGCTCCGCTCCGCTCCGCTCCGCTCCGCTCCGCTCCGCTCCCTCGCTCCGCGCCGCTCCGCTCCGCTCCGCTCCTCTCCTCCTCCTCCTCCTCCTCCTCCTCCGCCTCCTCCTCCTCCTCCTCCTCCTCCTCCTCCCCTCTCCTCCTCCCCCCCCTTCTGCCCCGCTTTCCGTCCCGGCCCTCTTTGCCCCAGGAGGGTGGGGAGCGCTCGGGCTGATGGGGTGGCCGAGCCAGCCGCGGCAGCGCCGCCGTCACCGCTGGCGGTCGTCGTCGTCGTCGTCGTCGTCGTCGTCGCCGCCGTCGTCGTCTTTGTTGTCTTTGTCCTCTTTGTGGTCGTTTTCTTTGTCGTCGTCGTCGTCGTCGTTTTCGTCGTCGTCGTTGTCGTCGTCGTCGTCGGCGTCGTCTTTGTCGTCTTTGTCGTGTTTGTCGTCGTCGTCTTTGTCGTCTTTGTCGTCTTTGTCGTCTTTGGCGTCGTCGTCGTCGTCGTTGTCGTTCTCGTCGTCGTCGTCGTCGTCGTCGTCGTCGTCGTCGTCTCGTCGTCGTCGTCGTCTTTGTCGTCGTCGTTGTCTTTGTCGTCGTCGTTGTCGGGTCAAAACCTGCCCGAAGTCGGTCCACACACTTCTCCCAGGGTCCATCCTGGCCAGTTTGTGGAGCTGCGCCGAGCCGTGGCGGCGAGAACCTCCAGACGCCGCCACAATTTTTCTGAAACGTGGAACGAGGTCATCGACGCCGTCGACGCCGTCGTCGTCGTGGTCGTCGTCGTCGTCGTCGTTGTGGTCGTGGTCGTGGTCGTGGTCGTGGTCGTCGTCGTCGTCATCGTTCTCGTCGTCGTCGTCGTCGTCGTCGCCGTCGTCGTCGTCGTTGCCATCTCACTGCGGCCGCAGGACACTGCGGCCCGCGGCGCGGCAGTGAAGGCCGGGGGCGAGGACTGGGCGGCGCGGCGGCTGCCGCGGCGCGCCGTCGGCGATGGGGACCGGCGGCGACGACGTGGGGTGATGGTGGCGATGTGACGGCGGCGATGGGGGAGGATCGATCGCATAGCAAAATCTACCCCAGTAAAGCGTTTTCATAGCAGCAAAGGTGAAGAGGCGGGTCGGGGAGTGGAGAGGCACGGCCAGGAAGCCCATCAGAAAGAAAATGCAGCCAGGCCATGGGTGACAGCATGGCCATGTGCACCGTAGTGTGTTTTTGCAAGGGAGGAGGAGGAGGAGGAGGAGGAGGAGGAGGAGGAGGAGGAGGGGGAGGAGGAGGGGGAGGAGGAGGAGGGGGAGGGGAGGGGGGGGAGGGGGGAGGAGGAGAGGAGGAGGAGGAGGAGGAGGAGGAGGGAGGAGGAGGAGGAGGAGGAGGAGGAGGAGGGAGGAGGAGGAGGGAGGGGGAGGAGGAGGAGGAGGAGGAGGAGGAGGAGGAGGAATGATAAGAATAATAATAATACTAATAATAATAATGATAATACTGGTAATAATAGTAATGCTAGTAGGAATGATACTACTAATAATACTAAGAAGAATAAGAACAATAATACTAATACTCATAAGAAGATTAATAATACTAAGACGAATAGCAATACTTTGCAGACGGATGATAATACGATTAAGAATATGAAGCATACGCAGACGAATAACAATACTAATCATACTAATAATGATAATGAGAATGCTACGAAGACTCATAATAATAAGAATAATAATAAACACCAGGAAGAATCATACTACGAAAAACAATACTAATAAGGCGATGAAGAATATTAGTAATAAGAATACGATTATGAAGGAGAATAATAATACTAATAAGAAGCATAATAACACTAATACTAATACTAAAAAGAATAATGACAATAAGACTAAGAATAATAATATTAAGAATATCAAGAAAAATAAGACTAATAATAATACCAAAAATAAAAAGAAGACGAATAAGAAGAGGAGGAGGAGGAGGAGGAGAAGGAGGGGGAGGAGCAGGAGCAGGAGCAGGAGCAGGAAGAGGAAGAGGAAAATGATGATGATGATGATGATGATGATGCTGATGCTGATGCTGATGCTGATGCTGATGCTGATGCTGCTGCTGATGATGATGATGATGCTGATGATGATGATGATGATGATGATGATGATGATGATGATGATGATGCTTATGATGCTGCTGCTGCTGATGATGATGGTGATGATGATGATGGTGATGATGATGACGATGATGATGACGATGATGATGATGATGCTGATGCTGATGCTGATGCTGATGCTGATGCTGCTGCTGATGATGCTGATGATGATGATGATGATGATGATGATGATGATGATGATGATGATGAGTCAGGAGGAGGAGGAGCAGGAGCAGGAGCAGGAGCAGGAGCAGGAGGATGAGAAAGGGAGGAGGACAATGGGAGGAGGTGAAAGGGAGAAGGAGGAGGAGGAGGAGGAGGAGGAGGAGGAGGAAGAGGAGGAGGAGGCGACCCTTGGAGCGGTGCTTCGTGTGGCGCCTGGCGTTACGTAGTTTGATCACCCCCCAGGGCCTACCGACCGGAACTGGGGGGAGGCAGCACCCATCGTGACCTCATGCCACCAGGAAAGAGGAACCAGGAGGAGGAGGAGGAGGAGGAGGAGGAGGAGGAGGAGGAGGAGGAGGAGGAGGAAGGAGGAAGGAGAGAATGAGGGATGAGGATGGGATGGGAAAGGGGCAGAGGGAGTGGAGCAGGGAGGAGGGGGGAGGAATGGTGGAGGAGGAACAGCAGGGGGAGCGCCGCGCTGCCTGCGCCCTCCGCCCCCTCCCCTGCCCACGCACGGCGGCGGGACGCGTCGCCCTGTCTTCGGCCTGCCGCCAGCATGCAATGCTCGCTTGGGGATCCCCCCAGGCACGGACGCGGCCAACTCGGTACGATCGAAATGGGTATTGAAATAACGGGCGCGAAGACCGACAGCAGTTCCTGTTCGTTTTTGAGCAGGTATCGCTGTCGGTGCCGCTGCGGGCGGTGTCCATGTGAGACAGAAGGCCGCCTGCCCAGCAGCGGCAGCTGTCGGTTTTGGACAACATATTGTTGGGTGTCGTGCCATTTTTTCGTACCCATTTCGGGCGTCCAAAGATATGAGGAGCAGTTCGGCCAACACGTTGAAATAAGATATACGGCCGAGCATCCGATCCACAGGCCTCCTATCGAAGAGCCAGGCCAGCGTTTCTGAAGTGGCTTGCCAGAAAGTTGCAATGCAAACCGATGCAGCGCGATGCAACGCAATGCACAGTACCGCGGCGACGGTGGCAACGGGCGGCGACGGGCGGCGACAAGCTGGCCGCACCGCCAATGGGGCCTAGTTACGCGGCGGCGACGAGCGGTGACAGGCGGGGACGAGCCGGCCAGACCGCCACCTGGGCCCAGTTACTGCGAACACAAGTAGGACCCCCCAAGGGCAAGCACTGTCTTGGGAGTTTTCTGAGTCCTATCTTCGGCTGGATGGTCAGGAGCACTGGCTTGGCGTGCCGCGCCGCCGGTCCTGGCCCACGCTTCGGCGCGACACGCGATCCACGTCCCAGTCCTCGAGCGTCAACCTCCCGAGTTTCTCCCAGCCTCCCGCCTCGCGCAGCGGAGCGGCACGCTATCCGCTCGTTGAGTATAGCGTGCCGCCGGGGCCGCCGCTGCGACACGCTAAGCAAAAGTTCCCGACCGTAGCTCGAGGTCGGGCGGCAGGGGCAACGTTCGGGGGGACTGGGCTTAGGGGGGGGGGATGCGTCGACCCCCGATCGCACACGGATCGTCGCATAGGGGCCTGATAGCTCACCCCGCCAAGGAGCGTCTGGATTCGCTATCGGGGGCCGATCGCCGATTTGTCGGCGGCGCATCGCCGATTCCAGGTCGATGTTGCTCACCCTGAGCCAGTCCCTCCTTCAACGTTCCCCCGCAGGAAGGGGCTCGCTATTCCTGAGGTCCTCCCATGGGTTGTTCATCCAGCGCTTCTCTCACACCCTGGCGTCCTGGGGACCAACACGGGGCCTCGCTCCTCATTTCGCGCTCCATCTGGTAGTAGTCTAATTGCAGGGACGAGGGCGAGGATGACAAGGACTTTTTTTTCGTTTCGTCTCCTCGTCCCTGTCGTTCGTAGCGTCCTCCTCGTCCTGCTCCTCCTCCCCCGGCTCTCGATCCCTCCCACGACTGCTTGCTGACTCGGGTATTCACTAGAGAATCCTTATGGACGTGGGGAGGAGGATAACATGTTTTACTCCTGCGTGTCCACTTCCTCCCTCTCCGTACCCATCTGCTTCCCGATCTCCTCCTCGACTGCCTGCTGCCTCGCTCGTTCAGCCGAGGATCCCCTTGGCGTGGGCCCCGACTACAAGGGCTTCAGGAGCGGAGTTCGCCGTCGCCGACGCGTGCGCCTGCGCGACTTCCCTGGTCCCTTTCACCGTCGCTTCTGCCCTGACTGCCGTTCCGTCCGCAGTCTCTCGTTCTTCGGCTCCTCCTTCCCCACCTCCTCCCCCAGTCCTTTTCCTCCTCGTCCTTCTCTTTCTTTTTCTTCTTCTTCTTCTTCCCCTTCTCCTCCTCCTCCTCCTCCTTCTCCTTCTCCCTCCGTAGCCAGTTTGGCTCAAGGCTAAACGTTGTGAAGGACTATAGGCGTCCGAGAACCAGCGATCAGCTTTGGCCCTTCCGTAGCTAGCTTTCAAGCTCGGGCAAAGGGCCCACGATGTTGGTTTCCACAATCCTTCTAGTGCCACAGTCTCTCCCACATGTCTTCCGCCTCGGGGATGGTGGTCGACATCCGCCAGCAAGCAGGCTCGTTTGGGCGGTAATGACCCCGACCTGATGGCGATTCTGCGGGAGATTCGCACCAGCACGGCGACGCGCGGCGATGTCACGGAGATGAAGTCCACGCTGAAGGCGCACTCGCAGCATATTTCCAACCTGGACGCTCGCATGCGCGCCATCGAGTCTCAGTCTCAAGCCAGCTACCAAGCCGCTGCCGATGCTGTTCGTGCTGAGCTCGACGCCCGTGTGGAGTCGCAGATCAAGCAAGTCAAGGAGCAGACCACGCGAACGATGCGCAGGAGCTCACCCAGATGAAGTCCCGCTCAGCCACCTCTTCTGCAGCCTCGACCGCGTCTGGAGCAGCATCGTCATCAGCAGCCCCCGCAAGTGATAACCGCAAAGTCTGGGTGGCGGGCTTCCCCAGACCCATGCTTACCAGAGTGTTGAATGCTCACGCTGTCGGATTGGTTGCCCGTTACGTTCCGACTGGCAAGCCTGCAGAGATTAATGTTCACAGTGTTCAGTCCGCTTGCAGTATGTGGTTCTCTACCAGCGAGGCCGCCAAATATTTCATCACCAGAGCCCGTTCCCTCGGGGTCTCCTGGGCCGACCCTCGCTCGCTAGTCAAAGTGCAGCTCAAAGTTTGCCAAGATGCCCCGCCAGCCATCCGCAATATCAACCGCATCTTGGCCTTGCTCTGGTCAAAGGTCAGCGACGTGGCCAAAAGTTCTAGCTCATGGAGTGCTTCGTACCAGCTTGGCTCGCAGCCGCATCGTGGAGTGCTGTGGTTGGTCGCCAACGACGAGACCGAACAGCTTTTCAAGGTCTCAGGGTTGGACACGCCGCAGCTAGACGTGGAGGCCAACGTAGCAGCGCTCAAGCGGCTCGGCTTCACCGGTCAGATGATCCAGGAGACCGTGGACGGACTTCTGCTGTAGGAAACAGCCTCGCCATCCCAGCTATTTCATGGCCGTGTGCACACTTTTGTCGGGCGATAGTGATGAGAGCGATTGTGATGATGTGTGTGTGTGTGTGTGCTTGCTGCAGCTGCCAGTTTGGGCAAGTACTTTCAGCGTGTTTTCCCGTTCTTGACCGAGATAGAACAACCGAGTTTTACTCACAGGGTGGAGGGCTATGATGATGGCAAGAAAATTGTGGTGTCTCTGGGTCGAATCGATCGGGTCTACGCGTTGCTTCCGCCAGCTTTGATCATTGATCTGTCGCGTTCTTCTGGCGCGATCGGGTGTGCTGCAGATATCGCGCAGCTGTAAGACCACGTGCCCATTTTCTTGTCTCTGGTTCCGGATGGACGGTCTGGGCACCACCGCGTCCCTCCCTGGGTCGCAAAGCACATTGTTTCCCGAAGTTTTTCAGGAAGTGCTCGAGGGCGCTGGTGAACGGTCCCTGGAACCCATCGAGAATGTCGAGGAGATCCGCGCGGCGATCAAGGTTGCTGCCGGAATGGTTTTGAGTCGTCTAGAACATCTTGGCGCCCAGTCTCTACCCGAGTAAATTTCTTGGGCTCATGCGGGCCGTCAGGGCCCAAGAGCCAGGTGTGCTCCGTTGCGCGTTGCAGGCCTACAACAGGCTCCAGCAGTTCTTTGTCGCCCAGACTTGCGCCTGCTCCAACTTTGTGGGTTTCCACGCGTTCCTTGCGGGGTTGAAACGACAACAGATTGACGAGCACATCAATGAGATGCGAGCTGGCGACGACATTCGCCTTCAAAACGCAAGACTATGACGACGACGCTTTACACCTGCCGCATTGCATGGTAGACCAAAGGTGATTCTGTTTCTTTCCAGGCGAATGCCGATCCATTAGGTGTTCCGATCTTTGACCCGCAAGCTGGCGCTCGTGAACTTGCGCGGCGCTGGTGTTCGGTCCACAGCGCCGTCGATCTAGATGCTAGCGCCTTCGACGAGCTGAGCGCGCGTGCCCAGCAGGTGCCAGGCATTGTATTATGGGCTATGGAGGAGGAGGAGTTTATCCACATGTTGAAGACAACCAAGGACAGCACCCCGGAGCCAGACGGCATTCCCTGCTCCGGGTGGTCTAAGGCGGGGGAGGTTGCAGGTCGTGCGCTGTGCGGTTTTTATATGCACATTCTGTCCACGGGAGAGTGCCACCCCGAGTTCAAGTTCGGGCACGATGTTTTCCTGGCCAAAGGGGGCGACCGTCGCGATCAGGAATTATGTGTGCGTGCCCCGTCTATTGCCCGCCCTCTCGCCGTGTCATGTACCTCTAACAGGGTCATTTCGCTGGCTATCATCGTCCTCTCGCTGCTGTCTGCAAGTGCACGTGCACCGCCGAACAGCGCGGTTTTATCGCGGGCCGCAACGTGAGCGAACCTATTTTCGAGCTTGAGTTTCGGGCGTTGTGCGGTTTATTACAGCGTAACGTGGCATCCACGGGTCTGATCCTATACGATGTGCGCGCTGCCTTCCCTAGTCTGCTGCGCGGCGCCATCTTCGACGCCCTGCGCGCCATGGGCGTCCCCGCCTTCTCTGTGCGTGCCATCCAGTGTCTCTACGCGAATGTTTGGACGTCCATCGTTTACCGTGGCCACCGCTCAGACGCGGGCCACTGGTTTCAGCGCGGCATCGAGCAAGGATGCCCTGCCAGCGGCTCGTTGTTCGCGCTGGCCGTCGACCCCGCGCTTCGGAAGATCTGCCTCCTTTTGCTTCGTCCTGTGAATAGTCTGGGAGCTTTCGCGGATGATGTAGAGATCAGATTTGGGGATATCTTGAACGCGTGTATCGAAAGCATGACCGCGTGGGCCTTCGCGGGCCCTGGGGCTATGCATTGACGTGGGCCAGGCCGTCGTCGTCCTCCCGGGGATGGTGGTGGCAGATTTTCGCGCGGGGGTAGTTGCTAGAGGGCTCCCTGCTCAAGGACTCCAGCTTCGGCCTCATGGGCGATACTTGGGCGTGCATATTGGGCCTGGCAGTGCTGGTGCCTCCTGGGGTCCTGCTCTGCTAAAATATAACAAGCGTGTTCAGATGATCCGTGGTTTGGGGTTGGGCCTCGCGAAAACCATCGCCCAGTACAACATGATCGGTTTTTTCGGATCTTGCGTTTCTTGGGCAGCTGTTCGAACCCACTCGTGATGTCATAGGGGCCGAGCGCCTGGGGTTTTAGAAACTGTCTGCTGGGCCCTGACGACGCTATCGCGTCGACGATGATGCACGGTCTCGTCTCGGTAGGCTTCCCGCTTGACGCGCGGTCCATCGAGCTCACTGGTCGCTCGGCTCGGCGCCGTGCGGTGTGCTGCCCGCCCTCCTTCCTCTCTTTGCTGGCGGCGCTTGCAGAGTCTGGTTCCGACTATGATTGCGCCATCTTGTGGCGCGAGAACAGATGGTGGAAAGGCGGCGTTTTCGGTGACTTGTTTCGCAATCGCGAGAGCCTCACCCGCATTCCCGAGACAGTGCGTGATGCTATTCCGTTGCAGAAGAGGTCGGAAACAGGATTGTGCCGTCGTTCTCTCCGGTTGGTGATGCCCACAATTGTTTTCAGACTTCGGAAACTGCGCCCCCCTCTGAGTAGTCAGCACGCCGATTTGTTTTGATGGCCTTTCTGACGGCCTCCCCGCTCGTTCCTCCGTCGGCCCTCTCCTCCCTCCTTAAGGCCGTGTGTAATTGCTGGTGTGCTTCGGGGCGGTTTCGTAACCTCGCCAATCCCTGCCCGATGTGTAGCCTTGCTGGAGGTGATACCCTGCAGCGCATTCTCGAATGCCCCAATTCCGACTCGCTTGGGATTTTCCAGTCTGCCTCCCCTGCTGCCTTCTGCCTTGCTGACGGCAAGACGAGAATTCATATTTACCAGTTTTTTCCGTCCCTCAATGATGCTCGTGTTTCCATTGTCTTATATTTTGATGTTTGCTTTCGTGCTTATCACACCCATCGGGATTGTGGGGGACGAGCCCGCGAGATAGGGAGCGCCTGTCTACGACAGCTCGTGGTGCGGCAGCCCGCGCTTGTGTCGGCCACGCCCCGCAATGCACGGATTGACCCGAACGCTTTGCCCTCTTCTCTTCTCTTGTCCGCCTGCCTCGTTTGGTCTCTTATCTTGGTGAGTGCGCTCTTTCTCCTTGTCCCATGGCAGATGCAAAGCTTCCTCCTTCTTCTTCTTCTTCTCCTCCTCCTCCTCCTTCGTTCCCTCTTTATGGTTTTCGTCTTTTTCTTATTGTTGTCTTAATATTCCATGGCAGAGGTCGGGGACATGCTGCCACATGCCGACCGGCCAGCTTCCCAATCGATGAGCCTTTGCGGTTCTTGTGGTGTTCCTGTTCTACCTTGTGCCCCAACCTTCCCGCACTAGTTATGTATCATGTTCGCCATGCCACCGCCGTGCTTCTTAGAATCCCGCCCGGCTTCAAAACAACCTCCTTAGAAGTTTCTGGGGCCTTCTAAGCAGGCTACTGCCTTGAAGCTCATCGCTTCGTTTTGGTCGCCTTCAAGTAGTCGTCCCCGTCCTCCTCTTGCCCCTTGTCCTCGACCTCGCCGCCCTCTTCCTCCTTCGCCTCCTCGTCTTGCTTCTCCGCAGAAAATTTGCTGGACCCGTCGATGGCCCGCACTTCTGGCCCGTCGGCATGCGCAGGTCGAGCTCCCGACTCCTCCTCCCCGATAACTCACGGCACTTTGCCCCCCCCTCCTCCCTTCCCCCCCCACGCGGCGGCACGCACAACGGGGCAGCGCGAGGGGGGGACCTTCTAAGAAACATCAGGGGCGCCTTCTTTGAAGGGCCCAGAGGGTTCAGAGGATGCTTCTTAATGCCTCCAGGCGCTGCTAAGAAGCCCCGCGGCCTTCTAAGGTGCCCCCTTTGCCTTCTTAGAAGGTCACCCCTCGCGCCACCCCCTCGTTCGGGCCGCCAACCTACACCCACCTCCTCTTTTGACAAGGGCGAGCGCAAAAAAAGGGTCGTTCTCACAGCGCTGTGTTTGTTGGTTTTCTGCTGCGTCCCGCAGTGACAGGGGGCGAGGGAGATCGGGGAGCTTTTCCTCTTCCCCCTTCCCCCTCATACGTACCATTCTCCCTGGTAGTCGCCATTTGAGGGTGCATAACGGTTCCCCGACTAGGGAACATATCGGAGTGCAGTGACGCACACCAGAGGCGACTAGCAAGTGCCTTGCACGCGGTAAAAGGGCAGGGATGGCGACATATCCTGACCTCGCACGCTCTGCGTACTGAACTTTCCTTTCTAAACATCGTGGCCGACAGTAACGTGCCGCCACCCTGTGTGGCCACTCTTAGCAGCATGGAGCGCAGAACGCGCAACTGACGCACACATGATAGACATGCTCGAAGAGCCAGTGCGTACTGTCGGTTTTGCGTTTGCCTTCGCCACCAGGTCTGGGCTACGAAGAACATGTAGCAAGCGGTGCACGCACATGCGAGGAGCAGACAAGGAACATAATGGCATGCTTCTGGTGGAAATGGTTGTCTCCAGTCGCACAGCGATACGGTATTGCAACACACGCGTACATGATACTTGTCATCGTGTCGTCACCGTTGCCCTCGACATCGAATCTGGAAGCGCACGCCTCTGCTGCCACCCAGGGCCCCAAGTCATGGATTGAAAAAGGTGTTCCTTCATCCTCTGTCGACCTTTAAAGGGTAATTCCTTCAGTATAGCAGGGCTTGTGCCAACTTGTGGGGATGAGGAAGATGGGGGAAGATAACAGGAGTAGTAGTAGTAGTAGTAGTAGTAGTCGTAGTAGTAGTAGTAGTAGTAGTAGTAGTAGTAGTAGTAGTAGTAGTAGTAGCAGTAGTAGTAGTAGTAGTAGTAGTAGTAGTAGTAGTAGTAGTAGTAGTAGTAGTAGTAGTAGTAGTAGTAGTAGTAGTAGTAGTAGTAGTAGTAGTAGGGAGGAGGAGGAGGAGGAGGAGGAGGAGGAGGAGGAATAGGAGGAGGAGTAGTAGTAGTAGTAGTAGTAGTAGTAGGAGGAGGAGGAGGAGGAGGAGGAGCAGGAGGAGGAGGAGGAGGAGGAGGAGGTGTTAACATGCAAGCGTTCAGGTGACTGGGGAGGAATAGTGACCCTGTTACCTTTGGCTCAAGTGTTTAACGGCTGAAGCCACCGAGACTCGCTTCGCCGTGCGGGAGTATAAAGGTGACCGATCATCATCACTGTTACTGGGCTCCCGTGCAGAACCCTCCTCGGGGTTTTGCATGGTAGCGGAGCGCGGTTGCCATGGCGGCGGCGGCGGCCGCTGCAGCTAGGCCTGGGCAGGGCGACCCGCCGGTTAACCTCAATGTGCCGGCAGACAGAGATGCATGGGTCAATATGGACCCTAACCGCTTCAATGACCTGTGCGAGCAAGCATACCTGAACGGAGACTTCAGTTACGTTCAGACAGCGTTACTTGCAAACCATTATGGACTTGCAACGTTCATCAACGAGCGAATGACACAGGACCGAAGGGAAGTATCGAACGCCGAGGCATTCCAAATGTTACAGAGTGCTCATAAGACCAACAGCATGTTGTTAGCGATTACGAAGAGAAACGCTGCACTTGAAAGGGATGCTCGCAGGCTGGTGGAAAGAGTCACCGAGTTGGAGACCAACAGCGAGGTACAAGAGAAGTTGATTGAAAAATTTGGTCAGCTTTCGGAAGCAATCAAAGGAGGAAGCGGAAGCAAGCACGGGAGCTGTAAACCGATAAGCGAATACAAGGCATTACAGGCGTTAAAGAATTTCAGTGGAGAAAGAGCAAAGTTCAGAGACTGGAACGACAAGTTCTTAAACGCGCTGGCCCAAGTAAAACCGAGTTACCGACCGGCGCTGAGAATGCTGAACAAGAGGTTGGAGACACTCGACGGAATTGTACCAGAGGAGGACGATGATGCCATCATACGCATAATGAACGGCCGATTAACAGCAAGCGAATACTTGAAGGCGAATCCAGCTAAACAAGCAGAGGATGACAACAAAGGAGAGTACGAGTTTACCGAGGGAGACAAAACTCAAATGGAGGAAGACTTATGGTACATCCTTAACGAGAAGCTCGAAGGTGCAGAAGCAAGAGGAAAATTAAAGGGACTTATGGATGGTGATGGAATTATGGCTTGGCAAAAGGTTTACAAGTGGTACTCGGCTGTTACCGGAGCAACTCTGTCATCAAAGATGACCCACGCCATGAACCCTGAGCCGCCCAAGAAGATTACTGACACTGTCACCCGACTTGAGGAATGGAGTGCGTTGGCAGAAAATCTTGAAAAGTATGGTAAAGATTACTCACTGCCTCTCCCCTTTAAAGTCACCGCACTCAGGGCAATAATGGTGCATGCAAACGATTGGTTCGACGAGTGGCAGCGGGCGTGCTGGCGAACGCCCGACGCGCTTAACATTGACTCATTCCAGAAGCTATACTCTAAGTGTGAAGACTGGGCGCGTAACAAGAAACTCGACTCAGACACCAAGAATAAAGATGCGATGGACATTGGGAATATCAACGAGACGAGTCAAGGGTCCGAAAATGTCTGGGACCAGACAGGATGGGTTGACGAGGACGGAAACTGGTGGCCAGAAGATGGACCTTGGAGTTACGGGTCCTGGGCCAATGAGAGTAACAGTGGAGATCATGAAGAAGTCGACGCCGTAAACAAAGGCAAAGGTAAAGGCACAAGCCCCAAATGTTACAATTGTGGAGGCATGGGTCATTTAGCCAGAAATTGCACAATACCTAAACAGTTCACCAAAGGAGGTAAAGGTGGCAAAGGCGGAAAAGGCAAGGGTTACCGGGCCACCTACGGGTCCTACATGAAAGGTAAGATTGGAGGCAAACAAGGTGGTAAAGGGAGTGGCTCGTGGGGTGGAAGTTATGGGGGCCAAGGAAAATTTACCCCCCATAGCGAGCGTGAGTGTTACAAGTGCGGTGCCAAAGGGCACATCGCCGTTAACTGCCCGGGCCCCAAGAAGACCGCCAACGAAGTTGAGCAAGAGAGACCGACAGTGAACGCGGAAAGTGAACAAACCACCTCATTTGGCCAACCGCAACATGTTCTCAGCGTTGAAATGAGGGATGCAGTGAACGTGCCACTAGACCAACTCACAACTGAGGAGGTTAACGGGCAATGGGCTCTGCCCTCGTATGCCAGAAAGAAAATGGCGCGTAAGGCCGCAATGAGCCTGAAAAGAGTTTACCATGAGCATCAATGTAACGGGGACTGCAATCATGTGAGTCAATTGGACCAGAGGATAAGTAAAAGTGTGAAACAGGAAAAAAGTTGGCTGGAGAAATGCAGAGAGATTGGGCTGATCGAGATGCGAGACTGTGATCCAGAAATTAACGCGGTGCCACCTCAGAGTACAACGCATGAGACAATTGTGGTTACCGTGGACTCTGGAGCGTACAACACGGTGGGGCCCCCCAAAGTAGGCACCTATTTCCCCATTAAACAAACGGATGCGTCAAAGCAGGGAAGACATTACAGCGCAGCAAATGGAACGACGATAAAGAATTACGGGCAGCGAGTGGTCACCGGCAAGAATGAACATGGGAACGCAGTCAGCATGCCGATTCAGGTAGCGGAAGTCAACAAAGTTCTGGGATCCGTCAGGGAAATGGTAAACGCTGGAAACAGAGTTGTGTTTGACAAGGATCTTAACGGGAGGTCCCTGAGTCACATCATGAATAAGGCCACAGGTAAATGCACAACTATTCACGAGAAGAATGGCACGTTTCAGTTCAACATCACAGTGCCGAGGGGACCAGCGGAGGCTGTCAATCCCAGGAGTGAAGTGAACGCAGCTGAGGGTTTTCCGCGGCCGGGAACCCTGGAGGCGGATCTGTTCTACTAAGCCCCTCATTACCCGTAAGACCAAGCGAAAACTTAAATGTCTTTAGCGCCGAAGAAGGCGAAGGGAGTGAAAGTGGGGGCAGCGAGAGTGAATTGAGTGATGTGGAAGATGTATTTGTGAGCGATGAAGCGGAGTTACCGAAGAAAGTTTACTGTGACATGAGGCCCTCAAAGGAGGAGGTTGAGACGCACAACACAACGCATTTACCTTACCGAAGCTGGTGCCCACATTGTGTTAGAGGAAAAGCACGCAGGCGCAATCGCCGGAGACGCAAAAGGGAAAGGAACGGAAATGTACCAGTGATTTCAATGGACTACATGTGGCTTAAAGGGAAAAAGGAAGACGGCGAAAGTGCCAGCAATGGCAACCCAATTCTAGTCATGCATTGCAGGGAGACCAAATTAACGTGGAGTCGAGTGTTGCTGAAAAAGGGAGTGGACTCATACTCAGTAAAGGTGGGATGTGGCATGATCAGCTTTACCGGATATAAGAAGGTTATACTCAAAAGCGATGGAGAAACGGCAATCACGGCGCTGGCCAACATAGTTAAAGCGTCGTGTGACCTCGACATGGGTGTTGAAGTCAGTCCTGTAGGCGACTCAAAGGCCAACGGTGAAATCGAGAGAGCAGTTAGAACGGTGCAAGGGCAAGTTAGAACATTAAAGAGCGCTTTGGATGCCAATTACAAGACCGAGTTTAGTGAGAGTCACACGATAATACCATGGCTGGTGAGCTATGCGTCTTCTCTGATTAACAAGTTCACGATAGACACGGATGGAAAGACAGCCCATGAGAGATGCAGGGGGAGAAAGTTTAACAAGCAAATTCCTGAATTCGGCGAATGTGTCATGTACTTAAAGACGCCTGCGCACAAGGGCCGCGAAAAGCTTGAAATGAGATGGGAAAGTGGAGTGTTTTTGGGAATAAACGAAAAGAGTCAGGAGCTAATTATTGGGACACCAAATGGAGCAATCAAGGCGCACGAGTTTAAACGGAAAGGAAGTGAAGCGGAAAGATGGAACAGTGACGAGATTACCGAGATGAAGGGGTTACCTTGGCAGCCTGACCCCAGTGCGGCAGGAATGGAAGTACAGTCTAGAATCATGGTGCCCATGGACTTGCCAGAGCAAGAGTTAACGGCACCTGAGACGAAGCCGCTGATTGCGCGAGGAATAGCAGTAAAGAAGCACGAATATTTAAAAATGGGACCGACACCGGGATGTTACGGGTGTAAATGTCTTGTTAGAGGAGACAAAGAGCACAAACCGCATAACGCCGATTGCAGGGCTCGAGTTATCGAGTGGTTAAAGAAACAAGAGAGCCCAAATATCCAGGCAAGGCTAGCATCGGCCCAACTGAGACTCGAAAGTAAAGGCCGTGCGTCGGAAAGTCAAAATCAGGAAACAGAAAGTCAAGCGAAAAGACTGAGAATCAACGTGCCACCTCCGCCGAGCGCCAAGGTTGAGGATGCGAAGGATGAGTGGGTAGTAAAAGGAAACAAAGTTATATGTCAACACCGGCGACCAAGAAAAGAGTTAGCCTTTCCCACCAATGGTGGATGTCCTGTAGATTGGGACAAACTTAAACCCAGGAGATTTACTCATGCCATCCTGATTAACAGCGGTGAAATACGTGAACACGAAGACGCTTGGTATGGCAAAGAGGGAGATGACCAAACATGGGCCATGGGAAACCCCTTTAACGGTTACTGGACCGGGTGGACCGAGTTCGAAATAGAAGATGAAGAAATGAAAGACCCCCCAAGTGAACCCATCAAACGAAAAGCAGATGGTGACCATGACGAAGAAGATCAACAGGCAACTCAACATCGCCAACTCAATCCGGAACAAGATGGAGAAATGTCAGAAGTAAACGATATCAGATTGGGACTCAGCATGATGGGATTTGACTCTGAGCTGGTTGAGTGGTTGACAGGCGGGGAGTTGAACGTCGTGCATCAATTGAACGAGGTAAGGAGAGCCACCAAGCTTTATGGCGCAAGTCAACATGAGACTCAGGCGCACGTGACTGAGGCATATTCGCCGGTGAGAGTTACAGGCATGGCAGAGAAAATGGGATTGATACCGGGATTAGCGATGGACTTAACAACGCGCGATCAACATGGTAACCCATGGGACTTTAATGTGCCAGCCATGCGAGCGAAAGCAGAAAAGATAGTCAAATCCAAAGCAGCCCTGTTACTAGTGGTGAGCCCCATGTGCGCAGCTTTTAGCAGACTCCAGACGTTCAACCTTTTAACAGATTAGGCACTGACCGAGTAAAACAAATGTTGGATTACGGGATCAAGCATTTGACGTTCGCGATGGAGCTTTGCGAAATTCAACGGCGAAATGGTTTATACTTTCTATTTGAACACCCCGCGGGGGCGACCAGTTGGAGCACTTCAGTAGTGCAACGGTTGCTCAGAAACAAAGATGTTAAAGTTTACAATGGAGATTTGTGCTGTTACGACTTGAAGCAGATGGTCAGAGGTGAAGAGATGTTCATTAAGAAACCGACCAAGTTCATGACAAACAGCCCGGCCATAGGTCGTGAGTTAAGTTGGAGATGCAAAGGGCAACATCGACATATGGAGTTAACTGGTGGCGGAAGAACTCACCGATCAGAAGTTTACCCAGACGAATTGCGCCGAGCGATATTGAGGGGGCTTGTGCAGCAAATGAAGGTTGACGGACGCCGAGGGGGCACGTTTAAAGAAGAGGAAACAACAAACATGGAAGTTGACGAAGAGGAGCAAAACGAAATGCAGATAAGCGAAACCAACTGGGCATGTGAACATGCGGGCCAAGATAGAAAGTACAAGCACCAGTTAACGTGGACGAGAAAACATTATGGAACCCAAAGATTGATGTTGCCAGAACCAAGTTGACCACAATGGAGTTCATGCATTAGGAGACTTACCGTTGACTTGGACACAGGGAAAGTTATCGAGGACAGGCCCGTGAACGAAATCATAGGTAGAGAGAGAAGGAGAACGTTCAAGAAGGGATCGGTTAACACTTCTACCACCTTTACGTATGAGGCTGTTGGCGAGGTTGCTCCACACAAGTGGAAGTGCAGTGCATGTGAACATGGGGGCTGGCTCAAGACGCCCAGCACCTGTGCAGCGTGTGAAAAGGTTGGCACAGTTAAACCTCTCCCCATGAATGCGATCAACGTTGTTCACAAGGAAAATGGGGAGATAACTCAAGCCTGGGACGATGTTACTGGAAACGAACTCGATCCTAAACTAACTGTGAAAGCGCGCCAAGAAGAAATGGAACAATTCAGAAAACACAAAGTTTACGAGAAAGTGAAAGAGGGAGTGTATTGGCAAGTTACGGGGAAGGCGCCCATCGGAACCAGGTGGATAGATATTAACAAAGGAGATGAGTTAAGCCCAGACCACAGGTCAAGGCTAGTGGCCCAGCAAGTTAAATACAATTCCAAGGGGAAGAATATATTGGCGGCCACACCTCCGCTGGAAGCACAGAAACTGCTTTTCTCAATGGCAGTTACTGAAGGAGTGGGATTCACGAATGGTGAGCGCGAGAAAGGATTAAAGCTGGCATTCATTGACACTAAACGAGCTTATTTTTACGCCCCTGCAAAGAAAGACAGATTTATCAGATTACCGGACGAGGATTATGAACCAGGCATGTGCGGAAAACTACTGAAGTCAATGTACGGAACAAGAGACGCAGCAAGCAACTGGGAAGACTGTTACATGGACTTTGCCATCGAAGTTGGGTTCAAAAGTGGAGTTGCGTCACCATGCGTGTTCAAACACGAGATTCGAGCCTTATGGTTAACAGTTGATGGGGATGACTTTACGCTACTAGGGGGTGACAATGACCTCGATTGGTTTGAAAATAAAATAAAGGAGGAGTTTGAGGTAAAAGTGGGGGGGCGACTTGGACCAGGAAAGGAGGACATGAAAGCGATCAGGATTCTTAACAGGATAGTGGAATTGACTGAGGAAGGGTTGAGATATGAGGCAGATCAAAGGCATGCAGAGATAATTGTGAAAGAGCTTGAGCTTGAAGGAGTAAAAGTGAGGACTGAGGTACCAGGTGAGCGCATTCCAGTTGAAGAGGGAGATGAGGTAGAGCTTTCGCCCAACATGACTAAGATATATCAGGCATTGACGGCCAGAGCGAATTATTTAGCTCAAGACAGATCGGACATACAGTATTCAGTGAAGGAACTTGCTAGAACCATGTCAAAGCCAACAATGGTTTCTTGGAAAGGCCTAGTCAAGCTAGGAAAGTATTTAAAGTACCACAGCAGAAGCAGTTATGTGTATCAGTATCAAGAACAGCCCCGAGAGTTGACGATTTGGACTGACACGGATTACGCAGGATGTAAGCGAACCAGGAAGTCTACGAGTGGAGGAGTAGTGATGTGGGGTAAACACCTTATAAAATCTTGGAGCTCAACTCAAAGTGTGATTGCGTTATCGTCAGGGGAAGCAGAATATTATGGACTCGTGAAAGGAGGATCAGTTGGTCTAGGACTTCAGGCCGTGTTGAGAGATTTGAACTTGGAAGTTAAGATCACCCTGAAGAGTGATGCCACGGCTGCAATTGCCATTGCGAGCAGACGAGGTTTAGGGAAAGTGAGACACATTGAAGTATGTCAACTGTGGTTGCAGCAGAAGGTAAAGGAGGGAGTACTTCGAATTGTGAAAGTAGGGACACATGAGAACACAGCAGATGCATTAACCAAGTATGTCAGTCGTGAGAGCATGAGCACACACCTACGAAACACGAATCAATGTGCATTAACAGGTCGGCATAATCTTGCGCCGGCTACCGAATGTTGACATTCGAAGCTCATTTCTGTCAAGCAAGCCGTCTCGATTAAAGCCTCCTCCATCCATTACCTCTTACTCTTGAGCGTGAACGAAGGCATGGCGGCTCACCAGGTCAACGTCACGATCAACGGCTCCGTGGTTGACCAGAGCCCGCCTGGGGATGGACCGGTTACGCGTGAGAACCTCAATCGCCGTGTTGACGACATCGTCAACGTTGCCCATGCGTTTACCGTGACCCTCACCAACATGGCCATTAACTTTCACGGGGCCTACGACAAACATGTTGACGAGGTGCAGAGGGCTGCCGATGACATGGCGCGGAGGATCGAGGACTTAACGCGGCAGAACGCTGCGTTGCTCCACGCCAGTGACGACGTCAACGAAAACCTCAAGAGGGCGCAGGACGAGGTTAACGCTCTGGTTGCGACGATTACAGAGCTGAACATCAAGAATCGCGACTCGGAGGTTAACACGGCGGAGAATGCGACCAAGTACAGGCGCATCAACGAGAACATTGGTTACCTCTTGAACACCGCCAGGCGTCTTACCGAGAACATCACGCCTCTGCAGGACTTCGAGGGCAAACGGGATGCGGCACTACGCATGTTAGTGGGAGTTACCGAGAGGCTTGAGGGTTTACAGAGGTTCTTGAATGACCCGATCAGCTCCTCGGTTACCATCATCCCGCAGGTGCCTCCGCCGTTGCCTGAGCTGCCTCCAACGGCAGCACTCGCCAAGGCGCCACCCGTTGCCGTCACCGCGGCAGCCGAGTCCATGGCCTCAGGCGCGCCCCCAGTGATGCAGGTTAACGTGGCTCCATCAGGGAAAGCTCCCCCGGCTCAGGACCTTACCGGCGCAACCACCAAGGCCGGAGGGATCCGACGGTCCATGTCGCCGAACAAAATCCCGCAGTCAACGGAGCCACAACCTGTTTACAAGAAAGCGCCAAAGGCCATGCATGAGCGCAAACGGGAATTGGAAGAGTTACTGCAGATCGGCATGAAGATGGATGAAGATCGCGCGAAGAGCAGTCAACGTGACGAAGCACCAAAAGGTCCTACCCCTGTTGTGAACGTGAGGCTGGCCAAGCCACCTCCTCCGGGGCTTGGCGAGTCAAGAGCATCGAGCAGCGTTAGCGGCATGAAGCCCTCGCCTCCGGAGCCCAAGAGGTTACCGGTCCAGCATATCCCGCCACCGCAGCCTCAAGTCGTTAACCGCGCGAATGACCAGCTTGCGGGATGCTCTCGGAACGTCGCCAGGGCCGTGTACCGCCCGCTGTGCCACGTCAACGGTCACATGCCCATGCTGAACGACAGGAGCGACGACTACGACGTTAACTACAAGGCGGAACCTGACCCCAGGGAAGTGGTCGCATTAACGATGAAGACGCGCGACAACTGGCGCAGGTTTGAGGGCAACTTAGTCGGGCATGTGGCGAAGGTGGGGTTGACGACCCCTGGCGGTCGGTCTATTCAGGGCAACGCGGGGCGGGGGCTTAACGATTACGATGAAGTATTCGTTGACATCTACGGCCAACACGCTTACGGTTTCATCGGCTATGCCGTGTTGAAGGGCCCAAGCAGCTGGAGATCTCAGTTGACGGAGAAAGAGTTGACCAAGCATGATGAATGGGTTGACGCAGTTGGGCACGTACAATCCCTGTTTGACGACGAGTACGTGCCACCACTCCACGTTAACGATCTTCACCCATCGTGGTTTGAGCTCCACAGTTGCCCGGACACGCAGGTGTACGTCAACATGGTGCCGGAGATGAACGAGAAGCAGCTTAACGGTCTTCTCTTAACGTGGGCAGGGATGCTGCCCCACGGCAACCCCACCGTGATCTCCGTTAAGCACCTGGTGGAAGACACCCGTGGGCCGCACGGCTACATCTCGACGGGAGTTACCGTAATTCGGTTTGCGACGCCTGACCTTGCCAAGCTCTACTGCCGTTACATGAACGGGCTCCAGGTGCATTACCGTAACTACTTCATCGAGGACCTCGAGGTCAGGAGCACCGAGGAGTTAAAGGGCAGCATCAACAGGCCTCCAGTCTACTGGCACCAGACCATCTTAGATGTCGCTCTTAACGATCAGGGATCCATGGGGGCACTTTACCGTGACAATTGGCCTGCTGATCATATCACCGAGCGTAAAAGCGATCATCGTGAGAAGCTTTGCTGGTTTGGCTGGTTACCGTGCGACGACTTCCCCAACTGGCTTACCGATCCGACCTGGACTGTGAACCCGTTTACCGGCGCTGCGGTCGAGGAGCACCTCCGTAACAATCCAGGCGGTGGGCCTCTGTTGAAGGCTCCCCACGCCAGTTACTGGAGGGCCATCGGCACCTACCACAACATTGTTGACGGGTCCATCAAGAGCTTTGACGAGGGGTGCTGGCTCGACGACGAGGAGCGCATTAACGCGTACCTGGGCACCGACTATTACAGCCCGATGCAGGCCCTTAACAGGGTGTCGTCCTACACAGCGGCCAGTGTGGGGCATCGCGGGTTACCGAGGTCGAGGGGCGCACGGGCCCCGTCGGTGAGGCGCCCGCGCCGCTCGTAAAAGGTGGCAGGTGACCAGCATGCTGTAGTTTACGCTCTCCCTCATCTCCCCTCTTAACTCGGCTTAACAATCGTGTGGCGGTAGCTTGTTGAGCTGAGCCTGTGTGCATGTGCATCTTTTGTAGTTACCGCAGGTATTGGCGAATAAAAAGCGAAAGCAATCAAAATCATCCAAATGCTAGCCTGCCGTGTAAACTTTAGATGCTCCGTTTAAACTTGTGACTGCAAGAGCGTTTACTCGAGCTCATGTTACATGTGTGAGATACGTGGTGCTCGTAAACGCTGTCACGAGACCTTTCGAATTCAACGTCATGACGATTTGCGTGCAGCATGTTGCGTCGTTTAACCTGTTTTTGTTTGAAGGCGCCTCCCCGTCAGCCCGTACGGACTAGCGTCCGAGGGGGGTGTTAACATGCAAGCGTTCAGGTGACTGGGGAGGAATAGTGACCCTGTTACCTTTGGCTCAAGTGTTTAACGGCTGAAGCCACCGAGACTCGCTTCGCCGTGCGGGAGTATAAAGGTGACCGATCATCATCACTGTTACTGGGCTCCCGTGCAGAACCCTCCTCGGGGTTTTGCAGGAGGAGGTGGAGGTGGAGGTGGAGGTGGAGGTGGAGGTGGAGGTGGAGGAGGAGGAGGAGGAGGAGGAGGAGGAGGAGGAGGAGGAGGAGGAGGAGGCAGGTTTTGCTGCTGCCGTCCTAGATTCTGACCCCCAGGGGTCCGCTGAAGTCCCCTGGGTTCCCCAGAGGCCTCCCAAGCCTCAAAGAAGAGCACCAAAACATCCCAAAGCCATCCCCAATTGGCGAGCCGCCCCTCCCGGACCCCCGACGTCGCGATTTTGTCGCAACATGGATCCCCAGAGCCAGGGGTCTGGACCCCTTACCCAGAATCGGGTTGTCATGCGGAGTTGCAGTCGAGCATTTGGTTAAGAAGCCTCCTCCCGAAAAACTGGGCCAGCATTTCTTGACCAACTTTCGGGAAAGCTGGCCCAGTTTTTTGAGCACGTTCGCCCCCTTCAGCGTGAACGGCAGAAAGTGGCCCAGGTGTATGTGTTCAAGAAACTTCCAGGAACCTGGCACAGGTTTTTCTAAGTGATAGTTCTCTTGATCATATTTTCGGTTGTGCTGGTTGACGGTCCCGAGGCCCTGTGAGGGCCCCCAGGAGCCGATCATGGCGATCTTCCTGTCGTCGTATCTTTTTCACGATGCGAGGGGGGGGTCTGGGCTCCTCGACCCTCGGGGGCAGGGGGGCAAGCGCTCAGCAGGAGGCGGAGGATGAGGAGGGGGTGGAGGTGGAGGAGAGGGAGGAGGACCAGAGTAAACCCAAGGCTCATCAGCGATGTCGAAATACACCCTCCCTCCAAGCTCCCTCCTCACAGGCCCCTACAAGGGGTCATTTCCACTGAGGGGATTGCGCCGCTGGGGGACACGGACATCTTGGAGCGTGCCCAAATACGGTGGAGGCGTTGATTAAGGAATGTGCCCAGGAGGCTGCAGACCCTGGGGGATTCCTTATCTGATGAGGGTGGCGGGGTATCCATGGCCAAGCCCCTATTGGAGTTCCACCGGCCTCCAGACCCTAGATTCCTTGTAGAAGGGTTCCTTATCCAGTGCCCCCGCCGTACCATTCTCAGGATTTAGAAGCCACGAGTTAGATTGACTGTTACGCCTTGGCGGTCCTGAATCTTGCCAGATCGCCATTCCTGGGACTCCAGAATCCACGCAGCTGTTGCGCCCTGACGGTCCAGAATCATTGCAAAGCACCCTTTCTGGTACGTTAACAAGAAAACCAGTGAAACTTTTGCGAATATTCAAAATGAGTATGCGCGGCGCTAAGGCGAGAGCCACATTTTGAAAACGATCCGCCTTCAATGCGTGAATTTGTTGTCAGTCGTTAAGCGTCAGCGTCATGAGCGGTGAGGAAGTCTCAGGTGAAACGCCCGTCCCTTTCGACCGGCCTCGAGGTGCGACAGGGAGGAGTTATCTATAAGGAAGAGGAATGAAGGAAGGAGAGGAGGAGGAGGAAGAGGATGATGATGATGAGGAGGAGGAGGAGGAGGAAGAGGAGGCAGCGCCCACCACCCCCTACCGTCACCTCTCGGCCGCCGTCCATCATGGTGGAGCTTCTCCTCAGGGGGCCATGGCACTTCTGCCACAGGCAAGAGCTGCCGCCCCACCGTGCAGCATTACCCGCCTAAGACCAAGGACCACCCCCAGGTACGCGCCAGGAGGAGGCATTCCGCGCCGCGCCTCCCGCCCAGCAGGCTGCAGGTGCCCGTGACGCTGGAGGGATCGAAGGCGCGCCCGTGGCGCCCTCGGCGCTCTCTGGCCGCGGTCTCCGCAGCGGCGGCGGGCTGTTCGTCGACGGCTGGAGTTCTACGCATGCCTCACCAGATGGTGTCCGAGTGGATGGGGTCGAAGGACTGCGCCACACTGCCGATGCATCGGCGATGCGTCCCGATGCGGAGCCACAGTTTCTCCACGCCGATGGCGCGGATACATGGTCGATGCGGCGCGATCCCCCGACCCTCTCCATTCGGACCCCAAAGGGTCGAAGAAGAAAAGACACCACAAATATTACTCGACGCTAGATCCCCGTATGATGCGCTCCAGAGAAGGCCTCGCCTTCGAGGACCGAAAGAGTTGGCATCTCTTCTTCGGCGGAAGGCGGCGGAAGGTATGCGCAAGGCGGCAGAAGTAAAACGGGGGCGGTCCGGCGAAAGGCGGCGGACGGGCGGTGGAAGGCGACGGAGTAAAAGATACGCCCCCAAGAGATGACAACCCTTTCGGATTCAGGGTTTCGGGAACCCGCCATTTGTGCATCTCATTTCCTGGTACGTCCCGCTGTGAGTGTATGGCTGTGAGTGCCTGGGTGTGAGAGCGAGTCCAACTGGATGACGGGTACGACGACGGCAAGACGGCGGCGTCGCCGACGATGAGGGACAGCGACGACGACGAAAACATCTCACAAACAGGCGTTTTCTTGTCGAAGGCCATGGTCGAAGAAGAACGCCATAAACAACAATTTTCGGAGATCGGCGCGGATTTCCTGAATCGACGCCGGGCCCCCCCGCGCAGCGCCTCTGGCGCCGCTCCTGGCGCGCTCCGCGCGCCAGGGAAAAGGGTTCAGTGTCGATCCAAGAGATCCGCGCGGAGCTTCGAAAGTGTTTGTGTGGTTGTGTGTGTGTGTGTGTGTGTTTGTGTGTGTGTGTGTGTTCATGCAGTCGGAGGCCAAAAGGCTCCCCGAAGTCGAGCGCAAACTTCCCCAGCCGTGTGTGTGTGTGTGTGTGTGTGTGCGCGTGTGTGTTTATGCAGTCGAAGGCCAAAGGCCCCCTCGCGCCGTGAAACGTTCACGACGTTATGCTTTGTGATTGTTGAGCCGTGGCTGCTGAGCAGTTATATTTTGGTTGGACCCTCTAACGGCGCCCTGGCGCTCTCGCCTTCGCGCGGGCTGCGTTTCCTTTGAAAGCGAGGCTCATGCTCGAGCGTTTCGGGATTGCGCCGAAGCCGACCCCCAAGCAATAACAACGCTCCCGCTCGAGACGTCCTCACGTTTTACTTGGGACTGGCGCTCCTGTTTGCCACAGGAAACCGACCCTACAACAAAACCAGCACTCCCGCTCGATACTTCTTTATGTGTCACTGATGAGAGGCGTTCTCGCCTCGACGTTGCAATCTGCCCCTGAAAACCACAGTGCCCCCGCTCGATAGTTTTGTTCTTCTGCTCAGGACTGGGGTCCTCGTCTTGGCATCGCCTCTGGAGGGCTTCTGGGCTTCTTGGCCCCAGGAGGTCCCGAAAAAGTCCCAGCAACGGCCCCAAAAAGGGCCCCGAAGAAGTGCTTATGAATGCCAAGTGTGCCCAACAGGCCTTGGGACGGCCCAAGAGAGCCCCCAGACAGCCAAAGAGGGCGTCAAACCGGCCCAAGCAGTTCCGAAGAACCGTCGGGCGCACACGCAGCCCAGGAAGGCTCCCGAAACTCCCAAGAGGACCCCTGACGGTTTCACAAAGGTTCCCAATCTGCCCAAGGACAACCCCAGATGGTCCCGGTAGCCCCCAGGGTAGCCCCGAACGTTCCCAAGGATCCCCACATCCTCAACTGCTGCTTCTGCTCCTCGCCCCCCTTCTCTGATGGTGACGTGGATTGGTTGTAGTCTTCTCCAGACGATCCCCCCCAAAGACTGCATCGAATGCCGCGAGTTCGATTCAGCGTGGTCTTCCCCTCCAACGCTCCCCAAATCTGCGCTGATTCTGCTGATGTGTCGGGCGATCTGAAGGTCGTGGAGTGCCCCAGGGGAGGTTTTGGCTCGACCTCCTCGGGCGGGAGACCTGGGCGAGCATCTGATTAAGACACCTCCTCCCGAAACGCTGGGCCAGCGTTTCTCAACCAACTTGCCGGAAAGCTGGCCCAGTTTCTTGAGCACTTTCGCCCCTCCAGCGTTAACACCAGAAATCCCAGGTTAGTTGTAAAAAACTTCCGGGACGCGGGCCCAGATTTCTTGACTGATGAATTTTTGCATCGCATTTTTTGAGGCGTGCGGATGCGTTGTTATTCCATTGTTTTTGTCAACGTCCTAAACTCGACTTAGACTTACCGTTACTAGCTAACCTCATTTAGCTTCTATTGCAAAACTACCAAAATGCACTCACTTTCTGCGCATCGGGGCTCAGGGCCCCACGAGGCCCTTGGGAGGTCCCCAGGGGGGGCCCAAGATGGCTCTGACATGGTCCAGAAGGCCGCGTCGGGCGTCCCCGAGATGCACCCCAGAAGGGCCCCAAGTAAGGTCTGGCCCAGGTCGGCGTGACCAAGACCTTCCAACTGCAGCCGAGGCGCCAGCAAGTGGGCCCAAACTATGGTTTCAAGACGGCCCGCGAGGGCCCCGATGCGGCGCTGAGGTGGCTGCAAGGTGGCCCCAACGGCATCGAGCTGCCTCCTAGAGGGTCCCACGGAAGGCCTGGCCCAGGACAGGAGGAACCAGATCTTCCGAGCGCAGCAATGGGGCGCCCATCAGAGGTTGCTCCGAGGTGACCAGTCAGGGCGCCGCGGCCTTCCCGAGATGCACCCCAAGAGGACCTCAGGATGACCTTCCACCTGCCGCCGACGTGCACGCGGGTGGGACCCTAATATGGCTTCCAGATGTTCCAGTGGGGCCCCAACGCGGTATCAATCTGGCCCCAAAGTGGCCCCCCGCGCGGCGCGCCACCATGCCGACATCAGATGGGGAGGACAGCAAATCCAGGCGTGCTCGTCATCGTTGTCGTTGAGGCAAAGAAGTCACCAACCGATCTTCACCCTCCCCATGCAATGCGCTGATTGTAGCTGGCATGCATGGGGGCCACGATCTGCGACCCAGTGAATTTATCTTTTCTGTCACATGTCGCTCTCAGCCGTCAGTCTGGTTCTAAGGCGGGAGCGCCCCTGAGTACCGCGCGGTGCTCGCAGCCTGCGTGCCCGTGGCACGAGCGAGGATCGCGGGCACGAGCACAACCACGGGGATACACATGTCGCCCGCAGGGGCGCAAATATAACCGTTGCGTTTTGAGCTTCGGTTCTGGGCACCAGAGTAGTGCTTCCCCCGTGGACGGTGCGAGAGCGTGACGATGAATCGCGAGAGGTCCGAGTGACCTGGGATACTTCTGTGCCTCGCTGCGCCCTCTGCATTCTTGTCTTGCTGTGCGGGTGGCGCTGCGCGTCGTGGGATCAAACTGGGTGCGCGTAGCTTGTTCTTGTGCGAGCGTGGAGGGTCTCAGGCGCACCAGTTTACAGGTTTGCCCAGGCGGCTGGCTTCCTCCCAGACGGTGGCAGGAAGGCCGCTTTCACTCCGATGGTCGAACAGAGTTAGTCGAAGCACCAGTTTCCTAGTGTCTCGATGCTGTAGCTGTCGTGGCTCAAGGCAATATTTTGAACGCGTGCGTCAGGCTCTAAAAGGGCTCCACGGCGAGTTTGCGGCGATGAGTGGCACTGTGCTCTTGTCTGACGCTACCGTGGGACAACAAGCCATGAGCGTTAACCAGAAAATCAGCAAAATGGTGATGATCGGAAGCATTCCCCTTGTATACCTGTACATTTCTTTCTCGCAGTCGGGTGACACCGTGAGCCTGCTGTACACGATCGCAGCTTTTGGTGGTGCACATGGTCTTCGCCACATTATCTGCCGCAGTAAGCCGTGTGATAACCCATCGCTGCACATTGGACGGCCATCACCACTTGCAGATCGAAACCAGATGTCTGATTTTTTCGAAATCGAGGCAGGGGGTGCTAACCTCGCATATGCATTCGCCTCGCTCTTCGTCGCCAGGTCGCATGCTTGCTACACATCTGGTGCTGTGGACCATCTTGGTCAGCAGCGTGACTTCGCCTTTCTGCTGGCAGCCAAGGTGGTCATCACATTTATGGTCACGTACTTTGTCGTCGCAGTTGGGGCACAGCTGGCTTTTGGGAAGTGGAAGGTCGCAATTGCCACTACCATGCTTGTGGCAGCTTTCTCGAGCGCCTTGTTTACACTATGAGTGTGAGGAGGCTCTGCCTGAATCGTCTTGAGGCGGCTATCATTAAATGGCTTCGTATTTCTTATGAGAACCGTGTTGGAACTTCCAACTCGTTGCACAGTTGTAACCACAGCGGCACAGGAGCACGATGTGGGGTGCCCGTTCGCTCCACCGAGCTCCCCATGGGTGCTTCTGGCAGAGCGACTCCTTGAGATCTGCGGGCTCTGAACGTAAGCTCCAGGCGGACCGCGCGAGAAGAATGCTGCATTCAGACTGCCAACGTATGAGACTGCGCTCCCGCCTGGCATGAATTAGTGTTCAATGTTTCTTATGAAGGCTGCGTGCGCATAAGGCTGCAATCAGACTGCCTTGGAAATTGCGCTCCTGCCTGGCACGAATTTGTGTTGGATGCTTGTTGGCAGTAACTTACAGCTGCACGATCTTTGCATTACTTATTCTGCTGACGTGGCATAGCTTCAGCATCGCATGAACAACATCAAAGTGTTTCGACTTTCTTTCCAAGGGTGAGCCAATGTGATCTAATGATCGCCCATTGCTGTCCGAAATTGTGTAAACGCCGAAGCTGGCGCGTGCGTATGAGTACGAGAAATATAATAAGCCACAGCGTTCGGATGATTTTGCATACGGGCATTGCCGGTCCGATGGTGTAAGCTCAGTTGCTGTGCGATGATGTTGTGCTGAATGCTGAGACATCTGGGTCACGAGCCCAGTGTGGGAGCTGGGGTAGAGTGGGGCGTATGCGGCGTGATCCCCAGGCTGTGCTAGTACCCAGTTTTTTGTGTTTCTGCTGGGGGTTTGATTGGTCGGGGCCCACGCGCTAGCATCATGTTAGCAGCGCCATGCGTAAGGCTTAGTGTCTGGCTTACGACCTATACGACCACCATTCAGGTGATAAGGAGGTTGGGGGGGTGAGGGGGAAAGAATCGCTTGCTGGTACGTGCCATGAGTGTGATGATGACGATGCTGGTGACGCGCCCTCGAGTTAGGGACGACGCGTGATGGCGATGTTGCGCTGAGATGTAATATCACTATCGTCCTCGCTTTGAATCTCACTCGATCGATCCCACTATCGACCCCACAGGATCGATCACACTCGATCGATCTCACTATCGATTCCCCCATCGATCTCACTATCGATCTCACTAACGATCTCACAACCAGTGCCACAATCAACCTCAGTGTCGATCTCACTTTGGATCTCAGTAGCCATCCCATTCTAGCGATCCCATGATTGATCTCACTATCGACTTCACTATCGATTCCAAGGCTGGACACCCATGGCCACCGCCCCCTCACCGCCGACGGAACACCGGGACGCCAACTGGACACCAACGGGACACCACAGGATACCCCGGCAGGATACCCCCGGCCACCGCGCGCCATTGGGGGCGGAGGGGCGGTCTACTGCATCCGAATCGCTCTAGCTAAGGCGGGGTCATTCCTTTCGCGCGCCCACGCAGCTTCGCCTCGCCCGCATGCACGACACGCACACGAAACCGAAACCGATTTCCCGGTGGGGGGCTCTCCGTTCCATTGCGATCTCAACCCCCCAACCTGTGATGCTCACTTTAGTTGTCAACGAAACGTTGGCTCAGTTTGCTGGCGGGTGCCGTTTGCATGAGGCAGCAGCGGTGCTGTTTTTTCGGAAAGGAGGCGGGCTGGATGGGGCCCCCTCTTCAACCTTGGTTGAACTTCCTTTCGAGGCATTACATGGTCGTGATGGGGTGCACGGTGCCATCGGGGTTTGGATTTCGAGGGGATGTCGGCCGGGGGCGAACGGCATTGTCCCGTCTTCTGCCGAGGAGCGCAAGGGCCAAGATGGAGCCATGCATCCCACTTTGCAAGCTTCCGCTGGACACGGCCCTGTCCTGCAACGCTGTCCGATGTGGCTTCGAGCTGGTCGAGCTTTGGAGACCCCAGAGCCGCTGTGATATTTGTCGCGAGCGGGTGCTGCCTTAGAAGTTCCCCTGTGCCACGTGTCTGCGCCGTTTTTCGGGAGCAGATGTCTTGCCACGTAAACAGAAGCTCGGCGCTCGCGTACGATTTTGACCTTGCGCTCCCTGCTGTGTTCCCCGTGAAGGCAGGCTCGTGGAGCCCAGGTCTGGTGAGCGGGAGGTGCCGAGAGCAGGCACCGCCAGAGCAGGAGAGCAAGCAGCAGCCAGCAGCAGAAATCCAGGACAAACAAATGATGTAAACATTCACTTTCGGAGAATCGCGTGAATTTCTTGGGTGTGCGACGCTGGGTTTTTTGATAAACTACCACAGCAGCTGGCAACAGGAAGGGCCAAAGGCAGTGTGGAGTGGCGAATGGGCGAAGCAGGGAGCTGGCGCCCAGGCTCTGATGCACCACTACCTGATGAACGGGGAGTCCGGGGCGGGGCCTGCCTGCGGGAGGTGTGGAGGAGTGAGGCTGGAGGGGAGAGGGAGGCTGGCGTGGGGCGTGACTGAACGAGCGGGGGAATGACGTGCGGAGCTGGAAGGAGGCGCTGACGCTGAACAAAAGTGGGGGAAGGATGGCGGGCGGCATGTGCGCAGAAGGGGAAGGGGAGGAGAAGTGGGAGGAGCAGGGGGGCGGCGGAAGTGCCGCCCGCCCGCGCGCCCAGCCGCCCCGCCAGGACAAGAACCCGCTGCACCCGAAGTACCCTCCTCGGGGGGGCGAGGGGGGGGTCGGCCTCGGGCTTCGCTCGCCCATCCGAGGCGACGCAGGCATGGTCCCAAAGGCGTCGCGCATCGGCGCCGGGCCTCGCTTCCGTGCAACAGAGAGTCGGCGCGCACCGTCGCTAACCCAGATCTCCTACGATCTGTTTTTTCCAGATCGGGCGTTTTTTGCCCGATTTCGGCTGCTGTGGGCCGTTCTCGGGCCCTGGGACAAGCAAGAACTGTTCCGGGGCGAGAAACTCGCCCTGGGGAAGGGGTCGGGACCTCGTAGGGCCGCGGATTGAAACAATCAAGTCGGCGGATGTCAGGGCAGTCAGGCGGCATTTGCCCCGTGTTTCGGGGGGGCTGCTTCCCCCCCCCGCGCCCGCGTGCCAGATCCACGGATCTGTGCGGCAGGTTCGTGTCGTGTCGACTCGGCGACGGCCGCACCGCGAGCGTTAAAGGTTGACTGCTGCCAGCGGCCATTCGTCCAACACTGAACCATCTTCGCCTTCGGATGGCCGTTGTCGTTCAGATTCGATCGACTCACGCGGCGCCAGAAGCCAGCGCACATGTCGTTACGGCACGAGCCTGCCGTGATCCATGCTGGCGTGTGCCTGGCCGATGATGATGATGATGATGATGATGATGATGATGATGATGATGATGATGATGATGATGATGATGATGATGATGATGATGATGATGATGATGATGGTGATGATGGTGATGATGGTGATGATGATGATGATGATGATGATGATGGATGATGATGATGATGATGATGATGCTGATGCTGATGATGATGATGCTGATGATGATGATGATGATGATGATGATGATGATGATGCTGCTGCTGCTGCTGCTGATGCTGATGCTGATGCTGATGCTGATGCTGATGATGATGATGATGAGGAGGAGGAGAAGGAGGAGGAGGAGGCCTTCCTTTGCTGCCCGAGAGGGGGAGCTCAGGGATGCACCCCAGGGGGGCCTGTCCAGGCGCACCCCCATCGAGGATGCACGCCCCCCCGTCATGTATCCCCGAGTCGGGCCATGAGTTTTTTTGGGGGGGCCAGGCGGAAAACCCCGCAGGGTCGGGCATCGGGGGGGCAGCCATGCACCCCCTGCCAGGGAGAGAAGGCACGACCGAGAGGTGCGCCCCAGTTGCCCGAGGCGCGCCCCTCACGAAGGGGGCATTGTCGAGCGAACGACCGAACGTACGGTGTGGTCGTTCGTCAAGGACTGTGCCCAGGAGGCTGCATACCCCGGATGATTCAATCTGATGAGGGCGGCGGTGACATCCACTGTCCACGGCCAACCCAAGATTGGAGATCCTCTGGCCTCCAGCCCCTAGACTCCTTGTCCAAGGGTGTCCAAGGTTCCTTCTGCAATGCCCTCACCGTTAGCCTTTCGCCGGACTGCGCGCGAGGAGGGAAAAACACGAGAGGTAAACCGTGCCGAAAATTCGCTGGCCCAACGGGCCAGAGGCTTGTGAAAATCTCCAGAGCGAGTTTAATGATGTTCTTAGTTCGCGCGCGCGTGGCGGCTCCGGGCGGGTCCCTGGACGACAAGTACCCCTGCAAGGTCCTGGCAAGTCCTGGCAGGTTCCCGGCAGGGTCGGGTCAGAGATGCCAGAATTCCTGGGCGCGGCCTCGTGGGCCCCCCGAGTGCTCCCATGAGGCGCCAAATGGGTGGCAGGCCCCAGCGTGCACCAGAAAGGACAGAGGCAGCACGGTGGCCAACGCAAGCGTTGGGACGACGAAGTCAACGCCTACTTAGGCCAACACAGACCAGACTTCCACCGACCATCCACACAGACCGAATCTAGAGGACAACCAATCGAAATCACATGACGCAAACAGCCGAAGATACCAAAATATGGGCGGCGCTCGCGCATCACTACACCGACCTGACACCAGCGAACACCCAGGACCAAGACCCATAAAGTGAAAGCGCCGAGAAAGTCGAGACGACACGCCCAGCCCGCGCCGACACCCACACCAAGGACTTCCTCTTCTCCTCTTCTTTCTCTCCTCCAAACTTTTCAATGTGTCTCGCATTGCATGTATCCAGACAAGCCAGATTCTCGAGGCCACGGCCTCACCTGGTCTGCGCTAGGCCCAGACACTGTCCGCAACGGTGGTCGAATCGCATCGTGTCCACCTCTTCACCACTGAAGAGGTGGAGCCTGACGCAAGGGGAGCGCCACCGCATCCTATGCCGTGGGGTGCCGACTACGCGCCAGCGTCGCGAGCCCCGCTCGTTGGCTGGCGCGGGTTGTCGGGCGTCTTCTCGCCATGAGGGACGCGGGGGTCCTGAGGAACCGGGTCCTCAGGTTCTGTCGCCGTTTCCGGCCTCCCGGGGGCCCTCGATGGGCACCGGGACCGTCAGGAAAACGACTCAGGGTGAAGAGCTGGTCCCCAGGGTCCAGGACCCGTCTTCCTTCAGGACCTGCTTCCTTCATATTCCAAACCTGCGAAGGGGAAGGGGGTCGGGGGGCGGAGGGAGTGGCTCGAGGATCGTGCCCCCCACAGGGAGCTCCACCCACGGCGCCAGTTCGGGCGCCCGCGTGGCGCCCCCGAGCTCATTTTGGGACACCCTCTCACGCGGATCGTGCATTAACAGGGAGATTAGCGCACCTTTGTGCGCCTGCTTTATTCCCCCTACCTGCACTGCCCTCCCGCGGCGCGTAGCAGAGGGCCGCGCCCTGCGCGTGACACGCAGCTGCGTGCACCGCCTGGCTAATCAAGGGCACCGTCTCCAAGGGGTCTGCTGGATTGGCGGCGCCGGGCTAGATGCTTGCCTTCGAGCGAGCAATGAAGCGCAAGTCCGCAGGCCACTCTTCAAGAATGGCCGGCGTTGGCGATGTTTTTCCCATGCAGGGGGCGACTGCCGCGGTGCAACCATCCAACTAACATACAGGATCGGTGGCGGCTTGCTTTTGCGACAACCTTTTCTCGTGACGTCTGAAAGAGCGCCTTCTGTGGTCGCTTGGAGGGGGGGGGGTTGGAACCGGACCAGACCCCCCCCCCCACCCCCCACTCCCGTGACGGAGTTGGGGGGATTTCGCCCCCCCCACCCCCTCCCCTCCCCTCCCCTTGGTGGTGGTGGTGGCGGTGGTGGTGGTGGTGGTGTGGTGGTGGTGGTGGTGGTGGTGGGTTGGTGGTGGCGGTGGTTTGTGGAGGTGGTGCTGGTGGTGGTGGTGGTGGTTGTGGCGGTGGTGGTGGTGGTGTGGTGGTTTGTGGTGGTGGTGGTTGTGGGTTGTGCTGCTGGTAGTGGTGGTGGTTGTGGCGGTGGTGGTGTGGTAGATTGTGGTGGTGGGGGTAGTGGTGGTGGGTTTTTGTGGTAGTTGTGGTGATGTGGTGGTGTGGTAGATTGTGGTGGTGGGGGTAGTGGTGGTGGGTTTTTGTGGTAGTTGTGGTGATGGTGAGTTGTGGTGGTGGTGGTGGTTGTGGTGGTGGTGGTGGCTGTGGTGGTGGTGGTGCTGCTGGCCGCCGCCAGCGCAGCGCCAGCGCCGGTGCGGGGGGGGTGGATTTGGAGCCCCCGCCCCCCCTTGGGCTGCCTCTGGTCATCGTCGCTGCGGCCTGCCGTCGGCGCTGCTGGCGGCCGTCAGCGCCGGCGCTGGCGCCGGCGCCGAGTGGGGGGGGGCCCAGGAGGGGGGGGGTTAGGGGGGAGGGGAGTGCCCCTGGTTCTGATCGACGGCGCCGAGTGTTGGGGAGGGGGGGCCCACCCCCCCGGATCGAAACGCGCCGCCGAATGTTCCAAGGCAAGCGCCCGTGAAACGCGCTCTCTTTGACGTCTGAAGCAACCTCAGAACAGTTGGAGACATGTCGAAGCGTCCAGGTACGTGGCCTACCTCACCACGGAGTTCACTGCGGCAGCTGATGATTTCAGCACCTTAGCAGTTGCAGTGCCGCCGCTTCATGCACCTTAGCAGTTGCAGTGCCGCCGCTTCATGTTCTGCTTGATGATCATAGGAACCATCGCCAACACCATATAGTTGCTATTGTCTCTGTGTTGAGCTGGTGTGGGCCGTTGGCACCTGTGCCTGCGCCATGCGTTGTGCCATCTGCTTGAATCCTTGTTCGTCCCTCTCTCTCTCATCTTGGCCTTGGTTGCCTCTTGGACGGCCGATCGGTTCAGGACCGACCATGGCAGAATCTTCTAAAGGGCTGCGCCTTCTGCCGCCGGCCCCCTAGGCGGAGCTATTGTGTGGCTATGAGGGACCAGTTTAGGGGCCATCATGGGGTCTCTTGGGGCTTCTTGGCGCCTCTGGGGCCATCTTCGTGCCATCTTGGGCAATCTGGGAGCTATCTTGATTCCTCTGGGGCCCATCTTGAGGGAATGGGGTTTGTTGGGCTTTCCCATGCGATTCGGGTGGCATCCTGTGGCCTTCAGGGGGCACCTTGTGGCCGTCTTGGCGGGGGCTGCCCGTCTTGAAGCGATTTTTGAAAAAGTCTTGGAAACCAAACGTGCGACAGGCAAAGCATATCGGACGCGTCTTCGGACCTTCTGTGCCATCTTGGAGGCATTTCGGGGCCATCTTTGGCCGTCTTGGGCTGTTGAGGCCCCCCCTCGAAGCTCCCTGGTGCCGTCTTCGAGACCTCCTGGGCCCTCCTTGCCGCGCGGTGGCGTCCCAATGGGAAGACCGGGCCAGATGATAGCACATACTTTGAGGAGACCCCCAGGTTTTTCCACACATGCTACGTATGGTTGTGCTTTTCTCCCCACACGCGTCGCATACGCGTTCCCACCTACCCCTTCCCCCTCTCCTTCACGCCCACGCCACACACATTCGCCCCATTCTCGCTCGTACACGCATCACACAACACGCACACATGCACAGCACACCCGCACCCGCACCCGCACACGCACACGCATACGCACACGCAGACGCACACGCAAATGTACACGCACACGCGCACGCAAACGCCGCACACACGCGCACGCACACGCAAACGCACACCCACACGCACACGCATACGCACACACATACGCACATGAACATGCACACGCACACACACAGACGCACACGCACACGCACAAGCACACGCAGACGCACACGCACACGCACACGGACATGAGTACGCGCAAGCGCATGCATACGCACATGCACGCGCACACGCACACGCAGACGCACGCGCAGACGCACACGCACATGTACACGCACACGCGCATACGCACACGCACCCGCACACGCACGCGCACACGCACACGCACACGCACACTCACACGCGCACACGCGCACATGCGCACACGCGCACACGCGCACACGCGCACACGCACACACGTGCCCACGCGCCAACACGCACACGCGCACACACGCACATACGCACACGCGCAAACCCGCACACGCGCACTCGCGCACACACGCACACACGCACACGCAAACACACGCACACACGCTTACACGCACACACGCACACACGAGCACACCCACGCACGCACACACGTTCACACGCACAGGCATACACGCGCACACGCGCACACGCGCACACACGCACACACGCACACACGCACACACGCATCCACGCCCACGCACTCACTCGCACACGCAAACACACGCACACACGCACACACGCACACGTGCACGCACGCATACACGTACGCGCGCATCCACGCCCACGCGCACGCACTCACAGACGCACACACGCACAGACGCACACACGCACACACTCAGACGCACACGCGCAAACCCGCACATACGCACACGCACACGCACAGACGCACAGACGCACACACGCACACACGCACACACGCATACTCCGTAGCCATTTTGGCTCAAGCGTTCGCATGCCCTCCGCCTCGGCCGTCCTGATGGCCATGCGTGGGGCTAGAGGGGCTTGCGCGCCGTTTGCTGCCGCTGCTTCGCTGGTCGAGGCGGCGGTCCTCGGGGCGGCGCTGGCGAAGGCACCCCGCAGGACGGTTTCGGCGGTGGCGCGCGCGGCGGTATAGGCTAGCCTCTTCAGGCTGGCCGAGGCGCCCGTGGCACCAGCCGCGACGCCTGCCGTGGTGCCTTTTCCCGATGGTGCGCCTGGCGCGTCGCCTTCCGCCGCGGCGCGGGAGGCGCGTCGGCGCAGGCGCCGACGTCAGTCCGAGCGTCGTCGCGCTGCTGGGGCCCCTGCTGCTGCGGCGGCGGGCGGCACGGCCGGCGGCGGCAACGACGGCGGCTCGGCGGAGGCCGCCGCGGGCGAGCTGGCGGCGGGGGGCTCCCTTGCCGCCGCGGCAGCTGGCGCAGTGGGTGCTGCGGAGGCCGTGTGCGCGGGTTTGGGGCTCGTGCTGACGGCTGGAGTGGCGCCTGCGGTGCCATGCATCGCGGTGTCGGACCTCGGGTCCGACCTGAACGACGAGTAGGCGGACGGCCTCGCCGCCCGCCGGCGGCGGAGAAGGCGGGGGCGGCGGCAGCCGTGCGTGGGTGGTAGCCCCGCGGCTGCATCGGCGTCGGCGGCGGCGGAGCTGGTGGCGGCGCTTTCGGCGCCAGCTGCTGGCGGAGCAGGCGGCTCGGCGGCGACTCTTGACGACGTCCAGGCGTTCGCGGTGAGCATGGTTGAGCAGTCGGTCGGAGCGACGCCGTGGCACTCAGCGGAGGTGCAGCGCATGCTGGAGGCGTTGCGGCCCGCTGGGTCACCGCCGAGTCGGCGTGAGGCTTCGGCCAAGTCGGCGTGAGGCGAGCGCTCCTAGGGAAGCTGGCGGCGCGGCGCCGCGGGGGCGCTGCGCCCGTTCGCCGCCTTCGCCATCGCCGCCTTCGCCTGCGACATCGTCGTGGTGCTCGAGGGCGGCCCATCGGGGACGGGACTCGGGTGTGTGGTGGCCTCGGAGCTGCTGCGTGTACAGCTTGGCTGTGCGCGTTCACTCACAAAAAACCGCACTCACGTACGCACGCACGCACGCGCACACGCACGCGCGCACTCACGCACACATGCAGACACGCGCACACGCGCGCACGCGTACGCGCGCACGCGCGCGCGCGACGAACAGACGCCCACGCGCACGCGCGTACACATGCACGCACGCACGCGCGCACGCGCGCACACACGCGCACGCGCGCGCACAGGCGCGCGCTCGCACGCGCGCACGCGCCCACTCGCGCACGCGCGCACACGCGCACACACGCACACGCGCACACGCGCCCACACGCACACGCGCACACACGCACACACGCACACAGACGCGCACACACGAACACGCGCACGCACGCACGCACGCACACGCGCACGCAAATGCGCACACGTGCGCACGCACACATGCACACACGCACACACGCACGCGCATACACGCGCACGCGCGCGCACGCGCACACGCGCACACAGGCACGCACGCACACTTTCACACGCGCACGCACGCACGCGCGCACGCGCACATACGCACGCGCACATGCACGCGCACGCGCACGCACGCGCGCGCGCACACACGCAAAAGCGCACGCGCGCACATACACGCGCGCGCACGCGCGTGCGCGCACACACGTTCACGCGCGCGCACGCACAAACGTACGCACGCACACGCGCACACGCAAACACACGCACGCACGCACACACGCACACGCGCACACGCGCACTCACTCGCACGCGCGCACACACGCACAGGCGTACACACGCGCACGCGTGCAGACGCACGCACCGTCGCGCGCACACACGCACACGCGCGCTTACAGACGCACGCACGCACACCGCACACACGCACACACGCAAGCGAGCACGCGCGCACACGCACGCGCGCGCAGACACATGCACACGTACACACAGGCAAACGTGCACGCGCGCACAATCGCGCGCGCGCACACCGCGCGCACACGTGCCCACGTACACGCGCGCACGCGCACGCACGCACACGCATACACACATTCACACATGTATACTCGTACACATACGCACAGCGCGCGCATAGCACGCGCACGCCGCCCGCGCCGTCCGCGCCACCCACCACGCGCACGCCACGCACGCGCGCGCAAGCACGCATAGACGCACACACGTAAACACGCGCGCGCACACGCGCACGCACGCACGCACGCACACGCGCATGCACGCGCACACGCATGCACGCGCACGCGCGTACCCACGCACAATCACGCGCACACGCGCGCGCACATCCACGCACGCGCGCACGCGCACGCGCGCGCGCGCGCATGCGCACGCACGCACACACACACGCAAACGCACGCACACGCGCACACACGTACTCACGCAACCACATGCACACGCACGCGCGCAAACACGCGCACGCGCCAACCCGTACACACGCACACACAAGCGCACACGCACGCACACACACAAAGACAGACGCACACATGCGCAAACACACACACACACGCGCACACGCACAAGCGCACGCACGCACACACGCACGCGCACACGCGCGCGCACACGCACACGCGCACGCGCACGCACACTCGCACACGCACGCGCACGCGCACTCGCTTGCACGCGTACGCGCGCACGCGCACGTTCACGCGCGCGCACATGCACACGCGCGCGCGCATGATCACGCACACGCAAACGCACACGCACACGCACACGCACACGCACATGCACGCGCACGCGCACACGCACGCGCACGCGCAGACGCACCCGCACGCGCACACGCACACGCACGCGCACATGCACACGCACTGGGCCCGTCCTGGGGCCCTCTTGGGTCTTTCCGGGGGCCTCCTGGGCCATCTTGGGCCCTTCTTGGGCCGTCTTGGAGTTTTCTTGGTGGCTTCTTGGGCCGTTTTGGGGCTCTTTTGGGGCGTCTGCGACGCTCTGAAGGCCCAAGAGGCGAACATGCTAAAGTTGTTCGTTTTTCCAGAGGGAATGGGACACTTATTGCTTCTGTGGGCTTTCTTTGGGAGGCCTTTTCAGGGCCTTTGAGGGCATCATGGAGGCTTCTGGAGCCGTCTTGGGGACATCTTGGGCGTCTTGTAGCGATCGTTCGGCAACTCGGGGTTCTCTTGGCCCATGTTGGGGCCATCCTGGGCAAGGGGGCCTCGCCGGAGTGAGCTGGAGCTCCGATTCCGCCCCGGGGATTACATCGACCCCCCCCCTCCCCCTACCCTGGCAGAGCCACCCCCGCACCCACCCCCCAGTAGAGCTGAATTTCAGGAGTTGAGGTTCAGGCTGTTCTGAGGGTCTTTGAAACTCACACGCCGGATCGGCGGATTCATTGTCTTGCGCCTCCAAGGGGGCCGCAGGATAAAATATCTCACGACGGGCGGTTCAGGACTTCTCTAACGAGTGGTTGGTTGAGCCTGTTGCTCAGCAGCGTGATTTGTCGACCAGCTGTCTCTGCGGAAGCTGCGAACTTTTGCGGAGGCGCGTTTTGGATCGAACCACGACGAGGTCGCAGAACGGGCAATTGGCTTCACCCTCGTGGGGCCTCACGAGTCACATGCTTTGGGCTTTGTTTCCAGCGAGGTCCCCGCAAGTGCAGGGCTGGTGGACATGGCCAGGCCAGACTTGGCGGGGCCGTGCATCAGCAACCCGTCTGCCGCGTGGGGCGCTTGGATGATTTCTCTCCCCTCTTCCTCCGCCTCCTGTTGGTCATCACGCGAACTGGCATACGCTTCGCATGCTCGAGCCCATGATCTTCCCTGCTTGGACTACGGCCCGCACGCCATGTAGTGTTAGGCACGGGCGGGCTCCTCAGCGGAGTGCGCACGCTTCCAGCGTTCGCTTGTTCGTTCCCTCTCGCTGGCAGGCATACAAGACCAAGCACCCCAAGGCCGTTGTGCAGGACGCCTTTTTGAGGGCCGCCTGCAGCATGCCTTGGCTACTCTGTTTTTTCGCCTGCGCCCTCCGTCCGCTCTGCCAGCTTCCTCCTCTTGCTCTGACTGTTCATAGGAGGGGGGTTGTTCCATGTTTCTCCGTGGTCCTCCTCCTCGTCCTCTTCATCGTGGACGCTGGCCCTCCTCCTCCTCCTCCTCCTCCTCCTTCTCCTCCTCCATTTCCTCCTCCCGCTCCTCCTTTTCCTCGCCCTTCTCCTCTTAATCGCCGCTTCTCTTCGCACTGCTGGTGGAGTCCACGCGTTCCAGGGAGGGGAGGGGAGTTCGTAGCTCAAGTAGCCCGAATCAAAACCTTTTGCTTTGCAAGCGTGGCTGCTCGTTCTCTTCGCTTCGCTCAAACAGTATTCCTGGTCGCGTCCGTTAGCGACGAACATCGCACTCTTGCCCAGGCTGTGCTGCCGCTTTCAAGCAGGCGGCCTCGCATCACCTCCATGTGTACTCGGCCTGCTCCTCCTGCTGCTGGTTCTCCCGCTCTGCCAGCCTCCTGCTGGCGTTGCTCCTGATTCTTCCGTTGCACCCTCTTTCCCCTCATCCACTTTATGGGTTCTCCCATCCGTGTTCGCTCAAATCAATACCTGTACCCCTTCTGGGGCGCGTCCTGGTCAGAATTGCCGGCTAAATCCAGCCGTGACAAGGGGGATCCTCTAGGAAGCCCCCAGACAACTTACAACGCCAAAGGTCGATTCCTCCCTCTTGCCCTGGCCGGCTCTCCAGGTAGACACCCCGAAGCCGGGCAAGCTAATGATCGTCGGCGACACACACGGGCAGGCCGCGATGCGAGCGCGCACCGCTCCATTGGCGCGCTGATGGCGACGATGACGGGTCTGGCGATGGTGCTGACGTCGACGATGACCATGATGCTGCTGCTGCTGATGATGATGATGATGATGCTGATGATGCTGATGATGCTGATGATGCTGATGCTGCTGATACTAATGCTGATGATGCTGATGCTGATGTTGATGATAATTATGATGACGATCTTGACGATGTCGATGCTACTGCTATGTATTGAGTAGATTTGACGTAGTCTGGCGACGTCGGCGGCGACGGTGACGACGACGGTACACAAATGATGCTGATGACGATGATGACGATGCTGATGATGATGATGATGATGATGATGATGATGATGATTATGATGATGGTAATGATGCTGATGATGATGCTGATGCGGATGCTGATGATGATGATGCTGCTGATTATGATGATGCTGCTGATGCTGATGCTGCTGATGATGATGATGAGGATGATGATGATGATGATGATGATGATGATGATGATGATGATGATGATGATGATGATGCAGATGATGACGACGATGATGATGCTGCTGATAATGATGATGCTGATGATCATGGCGTTGATGATGGTGGTGCTGATACTGATATTGATGTTGTTGCTGCTGCTGTCGCTGTTGAGTTCGTATTTCAGAACACTTTTTGTTGATCCCCCTGGTGCCCACAGTGTTTTTGCGACTCGAGTGCGTCTCCCGTTGCTTGCATCGTGCTTTTTACAAGGGAAAGTCTTGCGCCTCAGATTGTGTTGCTGGTCCCCGAACTACCGCAACAACGGGTTTCGTCGGACATGTCGTCACAAGTTATTCAAAGTCGCGCCTTCGCGCGGGACTTCGTCAGAATGTATGCAGGATTCGCGCTCTCGCGTGGTACGCCCTCGCAATGAATTCAGACGCCGCGCCCTCGACACTCAGGAATCACGCTCTCGCTTTGGCCTTTCTCACAATTTACTTGGGTATTGCGCTATCGCTCGAGATTTCCGCGCGATGCATTCAGGACTCACGCTTCAGCCGCCCGCTTTCTCGACCCGGCCGCCTGGGCCCTTTTCACGACCCGCTCGTTATAGGGTCTGCCCGCCCGGTCTGCCCGCTGGTTATGCCACGTGTTTTCTGCTCCTCACCCCCCTCCTGCTAATCGCTCTCGTGCTCCATCTTTCTCCTTCCTCCTTCTCCCTTCCTTCCATCCGTCCTCTCTTCCTATGTTTTAGGGGCTGCGCCAACTAGATGTGGCAGGTAAGGAAGATCTACCCCAAAGGGGATTATTTGGAAGACGGAGAGGGCGGATATCAAGTAACTGGGATGTTTGTATTGACTGGCACGCGAGCAGAAAACAACGATCAATTTTAACATGAACTATTGTTGATCCCCCCTGGCTGGTGCACATTGTGTTTTTCAATTCAAGTGCTCCTTCGGGGGCTCGCACCCTTATGCCTTGCGCCTCAGACTGCGCCCTTGGCCCCCGACTTACAACAGCAACGGTTCCCGCTTGATACTTCTTCACACTTTATTTCAAGATCGCGCATTCGCGCGGGACCTCCGTACACTTAATGCAGACATCGCACTCTCGCGTGGTACTCCCTCGTTGCGGCGCCGTGCCCCCAACAATCAGGAATCACGCTCTCGCTTTTTGGATTTCTTTACGATTTACTTAGGAATCGCGCTATCGCTCTAAGATTACCTGCTATTCATGTTGGGTTGACGCTTCGGCGACCCGCCCGCTCGATGCGGCCGTCTGGGCCCGCCCGCCCGTCCTGCCCGTTAGGGTCCGCCCGCACGACCCGCCCGTCTTGGCATGCCGCTTGTACTCCTGCTCCTAGCCCTCCTCCTGCAAATCTTTGTCTCGCTCCATCATTCTCCCTCCCCCTTGTCCCTTCCCTCCTCCCTTCTTTCCCCTGTTGTAGGGGTTGCGCCAACTACACGGGGCAGGTAAGTACGATACACCCCCAAGGGGGGTACAATCGAAGACGAAGAGGGTGGGTATCGTGGGTTTGGGTTTTTCATGCTGAATGGCACGCGAGCCAATAAGAACGAACAGCCTTGATCTTCCCTGGTGAACAGTGCGTTCTTCAACTAAAGTGCTCATCCCGGGGCGCGCACCCTTTTTTGGATAAAGGAAAGTCTTGGTGCTCAAACTGGCCCCCTGGCCCCCTTGTTACAACAACAACGGCTCCCGCCTGGCACCTCACAATTGATTCTTAAATCGCGCTCTCGCGCGGGGCGTCCTCACACTTTATGCAGGAAACGCTCTCTCGCGTGGTTCTTCGTCGCAAGTTGTTGTGGCGCCGCGCCCTCGACACTCAAGAATCACGCTCTCGCTTTGCATTTCCTAGCGATCTGGGAATCGCGCTATCGCTCGAAACTTCCTTCATGTTGGCTTGACGCTTCAGCGACTTGCCCGCTCGACCTGGCCGTCTGGGCCCGCCCGCCCGACCCGCCCGTATGGTTCTGCCACTTGTACTCCTGTTCCTAACCTCCTCCTGCAAGTCTCTCTCGTGCTCCATCTTCCTCCCTCCCGCTTGTCTCTTCTCTCCTCCCTCCTTCCTCTGTTTTCGGGGCTGCGCCAACCACACGAGACAGGTAGGGACGACATTCCCCCAGCAGGGGTATGATCGAAGACGAAGAGGGCAGGTGTCGAGGGTTTGGAATATACGTGTTGACTTGCACGCGAGCAGATAAGAGCAATTACTATCAACACGATTGTTGTGATTGTCGTCGTCGTTGTTGTTCTTGTTGATGTTTTTTGCTGCTGTTGTTGTTGCTTTTGGTGTTGCTGTTGTTGTTGCGGTTGTTGTTGTTGGTTGTTGGTTGTGGGTTGTTGGTTGTTAGTTGGTTGGTTGCTTGGTTGTTGTTGGTGGTGGTGTTGTTGCTGATTTCTTATTCCTACAGAGTAGCTATTGCTCATCCACCATCCAATAACCAGTATATGTTTCAATTGAATGGCTTCCCTCGAGGCTCGCACCCTGGTTTCTACAGGGGAGTGACGTGACACCAAACTGTGTTGTTGAGCTCCAGTTTACAGCAGCACAGGAATCGCCCTCTCGCGTGGGACTTCCTCGCAATTGATTAAGACGCCGCGCCCTCGACACTTTGGAATCACGCTCTCGCTGTGGATATCCATGTGATTTTTTTGGGAATCGCGCTATCTCTCTAGATATCCCCGCGATTCCTGCAGGACGCACGCTTCAGCCACCCGCCTGCCCCTTGTCCCTTCATTCCATCCGTCCTCTCTTCCCCTGCCTTAGGGGCTGCACGAAATATACGTTGCAATCGCGCTCTCGCGTGGGACTTCCTTGCAATTGATTCAGACGCCGCGCCCTCGACACTTAGGAATCACGCTCTCGCTGTGGATATCGTGGCGATTTTTTGGGGGATTTGCGCTATCGCTCGAGATATCCCCGCGATTCCTGCAGGACGCACGCTGCAGCCACCCGCCTGTCCCTTGTCCATTCGTTCCATCCGTCCTCTCTTCCCCTGCCTTAGGGGCTGCACGAAACATTCGTTGCAATCGCGCTCTCACGTGGGATTTCCTCGCAATTGATTAAGACGCCGCGCCCTCGACACTTAGAACTCACACTCTCCTTGCGTTTTTTTTGGGAATCGCGCTATCGCTCGAGATATCCCCGCGATTCCTGCAGGACGCACGCTTCAGCGACCCGCCTGCCCCTTGTCTCTTCATTCCATCGGTCCTCTCTTTCCCTGCCTTAGGGGCTGCACGAAATATACGTTGCAGGTAAGTCAGATATGCCCCCAAGGGGGTACGATCGAATGCTAAGAGGGCTGGTGTCGAGGGTTTGCGATATACGTGTTGAATGGCACGCGAGCAGGTAAGAGCAACCAGTCTGAACATGTTTGTTGTTGCTGCTGTTGAATTCTAGATGCTTCGCTCGTGGTGCTGCAGTGAGCCTGTGGTAGTCGCTCGCTTTCGCTCTCTCCCCCTCCCCCCTTCCGTGGTCCTGTACGGCCCGTCCCTGTGTGCACGCAGGTAGGCTTCGCTTGGTCTTTGGCCATTCGGATCCTCGCTCTGCCTGCAGTTTTACAGTGCCTCGCCGTCCGTCCTGGCCTCGCCTCCGAATGTGGTTCGGCTGGAGCTTGGCGCCGCAAGGGCGACTTCTCCCCCCAGTTCCGCTGCCGGTCGCCGCGCCCTTGCTTCCCCACCTGCCAGGATGTCTGGGCTGGTCACCTGCCGACGCTGTCTGCGTCTCAATGAGGGGCATTTTGTCCCTGGCATGTGCATACGCCACTGCGGCCAATTTACATCGTACCGCGCCCCGGACGTTGTGCCCGCTCCTTGTCCTTCGCCTTGGAGCCGCTAACAAAACATGATCGACCCACGAACCCGGAAAGGAATATAGAACTGTAACACATGGCAGCGTTTTCAAAGACACTTGATTGGGTGACGGGCAAATGCAATGCTGAGTGTATCGATCTTGATGTACCCTGCCGAGGGCTGTGCTGTGCTGCGCCGTGCTGAATTGCGATGTGCCATGGCGCGACTGTGCTCTATAGCCTCGTGGATCGAGTCCTCCTTTGCATCCGAGTCCTGACCGAACTGATCTGGATCTTAAGCTCGAGCTGCCTGAACACATAGTAGCTGCCCCAGAGCTAATGGACAGGGGAACATGCCAGGAGGACGCGCCGCGAAACGTCCCAAGGGATGCGCCAGGCGACGTGCCAGGGGACGTGCCATGGGGTCGCACCGCGGGACGTGCCAAGGGGACGCGCTACGGAACGTGCCAATGGATGTGCCACGGGATGTGCCAGGGGACGCGCCACGCGACGTGCCAGGGGGACTCGCCAAAGGACGCCCCACGGAACGTGCCAAGGAACGTGCCAAGTTGCAATGCTGAGTGTATCGACCTTGATGTACCGTGCCGAAATCAGTGCTGTGCTGCGCCGTGCTGAATTGCGATGTGCCATGGCGCGATTGTGCTCTATAGCCTCGTGGATCGAGTCCTCCTTTGCATCCGAGTCCTGACCGAACTGATCTGGATCTTAAGCTCGAGCTGCCTGAACACATAGTAGCTGCCCCAGAGCTAATGGACAGGGGAACATGCCAGGAGGACGCGGCGCAAAACGTCTCAAGGGACGCGCCAAGCGACGTGCCAAGGAACGTGCCATGGGGACGCACCGCGGGACGTGCCAAGGGGACGCGCTACGGAACGTGCTGGGGACAAGCGTTTCGCTCGAGACATCCTGTCAAAATCATTTGAATTCCTGCGCGCGGGACGCTGCACGCGCGAGACATCCTCGGAATTCCTGCGGGCGGGACGTGAAAACAAGCATTTCGCCTGAGACATCCTTTGAATTCTGGCCCCCCACAAGGCCACCGCTCGAGACATCCTCCAATTTTGCAAAACCAGCGTTTCGCTCGAGACATCCTCAACAAATTATGGACAACAAGCGTTTCGCTCGAGACATCCTGTCAAAATCCCAAGAGATCCAAATACCCGCGCGCGGGACGCGGCACGCGCGAGACATCCTCAGAATTCCTGCGCGAGGTGCGCTTTTCCGTGTCGCGGTCGGCTCTGCAAAACCAGCGTGTCGCTCGAGACATCCTCAACAAATTCTGAAACCAAGCGATTCGCTCGAGACATCCCCAACTCTGCAAAACCAGCGTCTCGCTCGAGACATCCTCAACAAATTCTGAAAAACAAGCGTTTCGCTCGAGACATCCTCAAAAATAATTTCGCCGGCCCTCTTCCCGCACGTAATTTATCGCAGAATAATTTCGCCGGCCCACCTCCCGTCGAAACCGGGGGGTAAACCAACTAAAAGAGAACCCTGGGCCTTTGCCCTTTCCGGGAAAAACGTATCCCCACCAGCCCATCCAGAAACGATGTCCAGGCGAGTTCAGAGGTGATCAGGGAAGTGTGGGAGCAAAGAGGGGGGGCGGCCAAACCGTGTGAAGGAGAGAGGGGGCGAGGGAGAAAATTGGATGGATGGATGAGGGGGTAGGGAAAAGGAGGATGAATAGGATGAGAAGGAGGAGGCGGAGGGGGAGGAGGAGGATGAGAAGGGATAGGAGGAGGCAAGGAGGAGGAGGAGGAGGAGGAGAGCAATCAAAAGGGCCAGAGGTCTCTTGGATGCTTCTCGGAGCCTCTTGGGACATATCTTGGGCGTCTTGGGACGTCTTGTGGGTCTCTTGGCGGTCGTGGGGGGCTCTTCGGCGTCTTGGGTGCCTCGGGGGGGCCTCTCGGGGCTGCTTGGGATCCTTTTGGGGGCCTCCTGGGGGCCTCTTGGGGGCCTTTTGGGGCCATTTTGGGACCTCTTGGGGCCTCCTTGGCGCTTCTTGGGGCCATCTTGGAGGAGATCGATCAAACAAGAGGGGGGCATTATTTAGCGTTCCCCCCCAAGAGGCCAAATTGGGGCCAAAACTTTAGTACAACCAGTGATTTTGGCTTCCTCGCCGAGGTCGGCCGTTTTGGACGCTCCGACGATTCGCGGAACCGCCCGTCCAGGTCCAGGGGAGGGGGTGGGGGGAGGGGTCAAGAGTCTCCCTCCCCGCCCGCAAGCCGTCTCGCTCACTCCCACCCGCCCTCCCAACACATACGAAGCACCCGAGCCTGGCCTGAGCCGCAGCATACGCAGCAGTCGTCTTTGGATGGGCAGCTACTGGGGGCCAATCCGCCGCCGCCGCCGCCGCCTCTGCCGCCGCCGCCGCCGCCCGCCGCCGCCGCCGCCGCGCCGTCGCCGCCGCCGCCGCTGTCCGCCGCCGCCGCCACCGCGCCGCCCGCCGCCGCCGCCGCCGCCGCCGCCGCCGCCGCCGCCGCCGCCGCCCCGGTGCCACATCGCCGCCGCCGCAGCCGCTGCCGCTGCCGCCGCAGCCTGCCCGCCACCGCTGCCGCCGCCGCCGCCACCGCCGCCGCCGCCGCCGCCGCGCCCCCCCCGCCCCCGCCGCCGCTGCCCCCGCCGCTGCCACCGCTGCAGCCGCCGCAGCCGCTGTCCCCGCCGCAGCCGCCGCTGCCGCCGCCGCCGCCAAGTGTACTCTGTATTGTTTTTGATTGGGATGGTGGGGGGAGGCCGCATCGGGCTCGCTGCGCATGTTCCGAATTTGGATACATTTTTTTTGTTGGTAAAAGGAAGAAGAAGAAACAAAAACACAAGAAAACAAGGGATGGGAGGGACACACACACATACACACACACACAACACCCCACAACACAACACAACACAACACAACACAACACAACACAACACAACACAACACACACACACAACACCACCACAACACACCACAACACAACACAACACAACACAACACAACACAACACAACACAACACAACACAACACAACACAACACAACACAACACAACACAACACAACACACACACAACACAACACAACACAACACAACACAACACAACACAACACAACACAACAAAAACACAACACAACACAACACAACACAACACAACACAACACAACACAACACAACACAACACAACACAACACAACACAACACAACACACACACACAACACAACACAACACACACACAACACAACACAACACAACACAACACAACACAACACAACACAACACAACACAACACAACACAACACAACCACACCACACCACACCACAACACAACACAACACAACACAACACAACACAACACAACACAACACAACACAACACACACACACAACACAACACAACACAACACAACACAACACAACACAACACAACACAACACAACACAACACAACACAACACAAAACAACACAACACAACACAACACAACACAACACAACACAACACAACACAACACAACACAACACA
>CAUYUJ010014560.1:1057063-1114563 GCA_963575745.1 Prorocentrum cordatum
CCCACACGCCCACACGCCCACACGCCCACACGCCCACACGCCCACACGCCCACACGCCCACACGCCCACACGCCCACACGCCCACACGCCCACACTCCCACACGCCCACACGCCCACACGCCCACACGCCCACACGCCCACACGCCCACACGCCCACACGCCCACACGCCCACACGCCCACACGCCCACACGCCCACACGCCCACACGCCCACACGCCCACACGCCCACACGCCCACACGCCCACACGCCCCACACGCCCACACGCCCACACGCCCACACGCCCACACGCCCACACGCCCACACGCCCACACGCCCACACGCCCACACGCCCACACGCCCACACGCCCACACGCCCACACGCCCACACGCCCACACGCCCACACGCCCACACGCCCACACGCCCACGCGCCCACGCGCCCACGCGCCCACGCGCCCACGCGCCCACGCGCCCACGCGCCCACGCGCACACGCGCACACGCGAACACGCGCACACGCGCACGCGCGCACACGCGCACACGCGCACACGCGCACACGCGCACACGCGCGCCACGCGCACACGCGCACACGCGCACACGCGCACACGCGCACACGCACACGCACACGCACACGCACACGCACACGCACACACGCACACGCACACGCACACGCACACGCACACGCACACGCACACGCACACGCACACGCACACGCACACGCACACGCACACGCACACGCACACGCACACGCACACACATACACATATACATATATATATATATATATATGTATATATATTTTTGTATATATATATAACAACAAGGGATGGTGGGAGGGAGCCCGCATGGACCTGGGTTGGCTCCCAGTCGCTTGGCGGAGGGGTAAACCCCTCCCCGAAGGGGAAGAAAGAGGGGTGGAAGAGGAAACTCCGTAAACCACCTACGCCCAGAGGGCTGGTGGGATTCTCCTTACTAAAGAATACCTTTCACTGCCCAGTGCACCTTGTGTTTTTAGATTGCGTGCTCTTCCCTGGGCTCGCACCTTGTTTTTCCAAGAGAAGGTCTTGGTACTCACAATCGCCCCGTGGCTCCCGACTTGCAACAACAACCGCTACCGCCCTATACTTCCTGATTATGTATTTCAAAATCGCGCTCTCGCGGATTTTGTCGCTCGTGCGTGGTACTTCCATGCAATTTATTGCGGCGCCGCGCCCTCGACGGTCAGGAATGGCGCTTTCGCTTTGGATTTCCTCATGAACACTTGGGAATCGCGCTATCGCTCGAAACTTCCTTCATGATGGATTGACGCCTCACGCCTCAGCGACCCGCCCGCTTGACCTGGCCGTCTGAGCCCGCACGCCGGAGTTGCCCGTAAGGGTCCGCCCGCCCGATCCGCCCGTTTGGTTCTGCCACTTTCTCTCGTGCTCCATCCTTCTTCCTCCCCCTTGTCTCTTCCCTCGTCCCTCCTTCCTCTGTTTCAGGGGCTGCGCCAACTACGCGCGGTAGGTAGGGAAGATCTACCCCCAAAGGGGGTATGATCCAAGACGAAGAGGGCGGGTATCGAGGATTTGTGATATACGTGTTGAGTGGCTCGAGAGCGGGTAAGTGCGAACAATCTTAAAGTGATTCTTGGTGTTGTTGTTGATGTTGTACCTTCCTCGTCCTTTCCTTCCGTCCGTCCTCTCTTCCCCTGCCTTAAGGACTGCACGAAATACACGTTGCCGGTAAGACAGATATTTCCCCAAGAAGGTACGATCGAAGACGAAGAGGGCGGATATCAAGGTTCTGGGATAGACGTGTTCGATGGCACGTGAGTAGGTCAGAGTGAACAGTCTTAACATGATGATTGTTGTTGTTGTCTTCGTTATTGTTGTTGTTGTTGTTGTTGTTGTTGTTGTTGTTGTTGTTGTTGTTGTTGTTTTTGTTTTTGTTCTTGTTGTGTGGTTGCGGTTGCGGTTGCGGTTGCGGTTGTGGTTGTGGTTGTGATTGTTGTTGTTCTTCTTCTTGGATTCTCATTTCTAAAGGGAAGTATTGTTAATCCATCCCCTCCGGGAACCGTTCCATTTTTCAATTCAAGTGCTTCCCCCGGAGCTCGCATCTGGTTTTTTACAATGGAAAGCAAGGGTTCGTCAAACTGCGTTATTGGGTCCCGGACCACAACAACAACGGCTCCCACCTGATGCTTTCTCCATGTATTCCCAAATCGCGCTCTCGCGCAGGACTTCCTCATAAGTTATGCAGGAATCGCGCTCGCGCGTGGGATTTCCCTGCAATTCAGTCAGACGCCGCGCCCTCGACACTCAAGAATTATGCTCTCGCTGTGGGTTTCCCTGCGATTTGTTTGGGAATCGCGCTGTCGCTCGAGACTTCTTCCCGATTCATGCAGGACGCACGCTTCAGCAACCCGCCTGCTCGACCTGGCCGCATGGGCCCGCCTTCCCGACCCGCCCGTTAGGGGCTGCCCGCCCGATCAGCCCGTCTAGTTCTGCCACGTGTTTTCTGTTCCTAGCCCCCCTCCTGCTAACATCTTTCGCGTTCCCTCCTTCTCCTTCCTCCTTTCAGCCACCCTCTCTTCCCATGTTTCAGGGACCGCGCTAAATGCACGTGGAAGGTAAGGAAGCTATACCCCCAAGGATTTCCTGACGATTTATTTGGGAATCGCGCTGTCGGTCGAGACATCGCAGGACGCACTCTTCAGCAACCCGCCTGCTCGACCTGGCCGCCTGGGCCCACCTTCCCGACCCGCCCATTGGGGGCTGCCCGCCCGATCAGCCCGTCTGGTTCTGCCACGTGTTTTCTGCTCCTGGCCTCCATCCTGCTCTTCTCTCTCGTGCTCTATCCTCCTCCCTCCCCGCTGCCCCTTCCTTCCATCCGTCCTCTCTTCCCCTGCCTCAGGGATGGCTCAAAATACACGTTGCAGAAAACACACACACACATGTATATGTATACATCTGTATTTATATTTGTATTTAAAGTATATACATATATACCCTGGGGTACGATCGAAGACGAAGGGGGCCGGTGCCGAGGGTTCGGGATATGCGTGTTGAGTGGGTCGCGAGCAGATGAGAGCGAACAGTCTCAACATGATTGATGTCGCTGTTGATCAACTCTCGTTACTGAAGGTTAACTATTGTTGATTCCCCCCCCTCCGGTAACATATGCGTTTTTTTTCAATTGAGGTGCAATCTTCCTCCTCAAGGTGCACCCTGGCCCTCGAGTTACAATAACAACGGCTCCCGCTTGATAGTTCCTTGGAATTTACTTGTTTGCAATGTATCGAAGAATCGCACTCTCACCTGTGAGCTGCTCTTCGCAATTATTTCAGGCGCCACGCCCTCGCCATCCAGGAATCGCGCTCTCGCTGGGGGCTTCCTCGTAATTTAGGTAGGAATCGCGCTCTCGCCAGAGGCTTCCTGGCGAATTATTGAAGATCTCGCATTCTCGTTAAATACGTGTTTTTCAAGTGAAGTGCCTCTCTCGGGGCTCCCTGTTTTTTTACGGGGGCAAGTCTTCCTGCTCAAACTGTGCCCTTGGTCCCCGGCTTACATCAACAGCAGCTCCCGCCTGATACTTCCTTGCAATGTATTGAAGAATCGCGCTCTCGCTAGGGGATTCCTTGCAATTTATACAAACATCGCACTTCCGCCTGATACTTCCTTGCAATGAATTCAGGCGTCGCGCTTTCGACGCTCAGGAATCGTGCTGTCGCTGTGGACTTCCTCGAATTGATTCAGGCGCCGCGCCCTCGACACTCAGGAATCACGCTCTCGCTTTGGATTTCTTCGCGAGATTCATTTCCCAACCATCCTGTGGGTGTTAGGTCTTCGTTTTGAAGAGACAGCGCCCCGCGTCTCACCTCACCTCACCTCTCGCTGCCCCCTCCCTCCTCCCCCTCCTCCTTCCTTCAACCGCCTCGTCGTCTTCATCGTCATCGTTATCATCGTCATCATCATCGCCATCGTCATGATCCACATCATCATGATCATCACCATCGCCATCGTCAGCGCCGCGCCCCTCACGCGGTTCGTGGCGCCACAGGGAACTCCACCGAAGGCCAAAGTGGCAGCGGTTGTATGCGTCACCGCCGCCTCGAACTGGTTGGTGGGACACCCTAGCTCTGGAGTAGACCCACTAAAAGAAATGGCTACTGAACATATGGAAACATATGCGGTGCCGCGTGTTAGTTTACCGCATCAAGCGGCAGCGTTGAAAAATGATCAGTAGCAGCCCCAGCGGCACACCCGTGAAGAAGGTGCCCGTAAAAACGGCGCTGGGTGGAAAACGCGGTGCCCCCACGCCCCCGCTGGCAAAAACTCCCCAGAACGACAATCAACACAAACCCGCAACGGCCTAAGCGCCGCAGTGGCCGGCACTCACGGAGCCCGTCCAACAACCACGCAGAGAGAGGACTTTTACGACGGTTCGTGGCCCCATGGGGAGCTCCACCGAAGGCCTCAGCGGAAGCGTCCGCATGGCACCGTTGCCCCATTTCGGCACACCCCTGACACTCCACCGAAGGCCCCAGCGGGAGCGTCCGCATGGCACCGCCGCCCCCTTTTGGCACACCCCTCACACGGTTCATGACCCCAGAGGGAGCTCCACCGAAGGCCCCAGTTGGGGCGTCAGAATGGCTTCGCCGCCCCATTTTGGCACACCCCTCACACGGTTCGTGGCCCCAGAGAGAGCTCCACCGAAGGCCCCACCCAGTGGGAGCGTCCGCGTTGCACCTCCTTCGTCTCCCCTCCCTCGCGGTACTCGCAGCAGCTTATGGTTGGGTACTTCGTCAGGCTAATTTGGAATCGCGCTGTCGCTCAAGGCTTCTTCGCGATTCATGCAGGACGCACGCTTCAGCAACCCGCCTGCTCGACCGGGCCTCCTGGGCCCGCCCGTTGGGGTCTACCTGCCCGATCTGCCCGTCTGGTTCTGCCACGTGTTTTCTGCTCCTAGCCCCCCTCCTGCTACTCTCTCTCTCTCTCTTTCTCGTGCTCCATGCTCCTTTCTCCCCCTTGTCGCTTCCTTCCGTCCGTCCTCTTTACCCCTGCTTTAGGTGATGCACGAAATACACGTTGCAGGTAAAGATATACCCCCAAGGGCATACGATCGAAGACGAAGAGGGTGAGTATCGAGGGTTGGGGATATGCATGTAGAGTGGCCCGCGAGCAGATAAGAACGATAGTCTTAAACTGATTGTTGTTGTTGTTGTTGTTGTCGTCGTCGTCGTCGTCGTCGTCGTCGTCGTCGTCGTCGTCGTCGTCGTTGTTGTTTTTTCTCTGTTCTCAAATATGATTATCGTTGATTCCCCTGCCCAGTAACCATTGTATTTTCAAGTGATGTGCTTCTCCTGGGGCTCCCAACCTGTTTTTTACAAGGGAAAACTGGATGTCACCAAACTGCGCCCCCTGGCGCCCGGTTTACAACAACAATGGCTCCCGCCTGATATTTCCTCTGCTCGACCTGGCCGCCTGGGTTCGTTTTCCCGACCCGTCCGTTAGGGCCTACCTACCCGCCCGATCAGCCCGTCTGGTTCTGCCACCTGCTTTCTGCTCCTAGCCCCCCTTCTGGTACTCTCTCTCGTGCTCCATCCTCCTCCTTCCCCTTGTCCCTTCCTTCCATCCGTTCTCTCTTCCCTTGCCTTAGGGGCTGCGCGAAATTCACGTGGCAGGTAAGAGAGATCTACCCCACAGGTGGGGTACGGTCGAAGACGAAGAGGGCCGGTGCCGAGGCTTTTGGATATATGTGTTGTAAAGAGTAATTTTTGTTGATGTACCCTCCCTGCGGTGCACCTTGTGTTTTTCAAGTGAGTGCTGTGAGTGCTCCTCCAGGGGCTCGCACGCTGGTTTTTACAACTAAAAGTCTGCCTCTTCAGATTGTGCCCCTGGCCCCCGAACTGCAACAACACCGGCTCCCGCCCGATACCTGCGAACAATTTATCATTTCAAAATCGCGCTTTCGCGCGGGACTTCCTTGCAATCTATGCAGGAATCGCGCTCTGGCGTGGGATTTCCTCGCAATTTACTCAGACGCCGCGCCCTCGACGCTCAGGAATGGCGCTCTCGTTCTTGCTTTTCTTGCGATTTACTTGGTAATCGCGCTATCACTCGAGACTTCCTCGCGATTCATGCAGGACTCACGCCTCAGCAAGCCGTTCCGCCCCGCCCGACCCGCCTGTTTGGTTCTGCCACTCGTTTTCCTGCTCCTAACTCTCCCCCTTCCAATATATCTCTAACTCCATCCTTCTCCCTCCCTCTTGTCCCGTCCCTCCTTTCTCAATTTTCCCTGTTTTAGGGGCTGCGCCAACTACACGTGGTAGGTGAGGACTCTGTACCCATACGACCACCCTTTGGATGATAAGGAGATTGGGGGGTGGGGGGGGAGAAAGAACTGCTGGCAAATGCGATGGGTGTGACAATGACGATGCTGGCGTCGCGCCCTCGAGTTAGTGACGACCAGGGATGACGATGTTGCGCTGCGATGTAATGCCACAATCGTCATCATTGTCGATCTCGCTTTCGATCTTTCTATCGGTTCCTTTATCGATCTTACTATCGGTCTCATTATCGATCTCACAACCAATGTCACACTCAACCGCACTGTAGAACCTCACTTCTGATCTCACTATCCATCCCGTTCTAGCGATCTTTTTATTTATCTCACTATCGACTTCACTATCGATACCAAGGCAGGACACCCAAAGCCACCGCCCGCCCACCGCCGACGGAAACCGACTGGACACCAACGGGACACCAACGGGACACCACAGGACACCATGGCGGGACACCCTGGGCCACCTCGCGCCCACCAGGGGCGGAGGGGCGGTCCACTGCATCCGAATCGCCCTGGCGACGGCGGGGTCATTCCTCTCGCGCTTTGCCTCGCCCGCACGCACGACACGAACACGAAACCGAAACCGATTTCCCGGTGGGGTGCTCTCCGTTCCACTGCGATCTCTCCACCCAACGTCCGACCTACAAGGGGGGGGGGGTACGATCGAAGACGAAAAGGGCGGGTACCGATGGATTGGGATATACATATTGAGTGAAACGTGAGTAAATGAGAGCGACCAATGTTGCACTGCTGATTGTTGTTGATGATGATGATGATCATGATGATGATGGTGATGGTGGCACGTTTAGTTTGAGAAGTACTGTCAGACTTGAAGCTCCACAGAGGAGCGCTGCGGCACCTGTTCACTTTCCTTTCGCAGCAGGGCGGGCTTCTGCCCAGCAGTGTGACGTATCGTATCGTATCGTATTGATGATGACAACGGCGGCACTCAATCGTTTGCCAGTGAGAGGAGGAGGAAGAGGATGCGGAGGAGGAGGACGAGGAGGAGGATGAGGAGGGGGAGGAGTATAAGGAGGCATAGTATGGGAGGCGGAGGAGGAAGAGGGAGGAGGAAGCGGAAAAGGGTCACCGAGGGCCTCGTGTCATTGATGGAAGCGGTCCACAGTCTTAGCCTTAGGAGGATGAATGTGAGGAGGAGGAGGAGGACGAGAACGAGAACGAGAACGAGAACGAGGAGGATGACAGGGACGAGGACGAGGACAAGGAGGAGGAGGAGGAGGAGGAGGAGGAGGAGGAGGAGGATGGAAGACATGGAGGGCCCCCCTCACGCCGCAGCTCGCGGACGTGTTGCACATCTTCCACCAGCTTGGCCCGCCGGCCGACAACAACAGGCCCGCCAGACGCTCCCGCCGAGCCAGAGGCGGCGCACGGTTGGCCCTGGGGGTTTGTGCTGGTGGCGTGATAAAGGAGGAGAATGCGGAATGAGCGGGGGGGAGAAGAAGAAAACGAAGAAGAAGATGAGGAGTAAGAAGAAGACTAAGAAGAGAACTACGACAATTAATAACAGGACTAAGAAGCAAACATTATGCAAAACAACGACGCGAATAATACTACCAGAATTAATAAGACGAGTCCTAAGTTGAACCGTGCTAAGAATGATAATGGCATGGGTAATGATAATACTACTAGTGGGGACACTCATAATCATGAGACGAACACGACGAATACCAGCAATCACAAGACTATCCATAATACGAAAGATACAGACTATCACTCAGAAAACTAATACTGTTACTAATGCGAATGCTGATGCTAAGGACAGTGGCACAAATAAGAACAATGGGGATCTGATTCGTAATAATAAGAGTATTAATCAAACTGATAAGAATAACAATGCTAACCATAAAAGAAGAAGGGTGCGTGGAGAGCCAGGGGGGAGGATGGATGGGTGGATGGAGCGAGGGAGGGAGCGAGAGAGGGATCATGTTGCTCATGATGGGGATGACGATGATGATGGTGGTGGTGAGGATAACGACGCATCCCATGATGATGTCAATGATGACGGTGATGCTGATGCTTACGCTACTGGTGGTGTTGATGGTGCTGCTGCTGCTTATGATGATGATGGCGACGACGATGATGATGATGATGATAATGATGATGATGATTGTGATGATGCTGCTGATGATGATGATGAGTACCACTATAGCTATGACGTTGACCATGCTGATGCTGATGGTAATGGCCATGATGATGCTGACGGTTCTGATGCATATGGCGATTGTGATGCTGACGGCGATGAGGATGATGATGGCGGAACTAATGCTGATGACGCTTAGTATGACTGTCTGGATGACGACAACGAGGCTGCTGCTTGTATTCATGATGAGGGTCGACATGGTGACGATGATGACGAGGATTGTGCTCATGGCAACGATCTTGACGACGGCGACGTTACTGTTGTTGAAGATGATTATGAGGATGCTGATGGTGATGATGATGATAATGTTGATGTTGATGATGATAATGATGGTGGGGAGGAGGATGAGGATGAAGATGAAGATGATCAGGAGGACGAATATGAGGATAAGGATGGGGATGGGGATGAGGATGGGGATGGGAATGGTGATGATGACGATGATACAGATGAACATGATGAACATGATGACGACGATGATGATGATGTGGATGCTGATGATGCCGATGATGTTGGTGATGATAATGCTGCTGCTGATGATAACGATGATGCGGCTGCTGCTGCTGATGATGATGACGATTTGGCTGCTGCTGCCGCTGACGATAATGGTCATGGTGAGGACGAGATGAGGAGGAGGACGAGGACGAGGATCAGGTCGAGGAGGGGGGAGTGAGTTAATGAGCGCGTGAGTGAGCGATATCTACGTATTCATATATAGATATATGTGTGTATATATATATATATATATATATTGCGAAGGCCTTGCGGCCGGTGCCGCCGACCCTGAGAACGACGAAGTTGAAACGAGGGTAGGGGCAGTGGGAGGAGGATGAGTGGGAGGTGGAGTAAGGGTGGAGGAGGTGGATGAGTGTGGAGGAGGGGGGAGAAGGATGTGGAGGAGAAGCAAGAGGAGGAGAAGGAGGCAGAGGAGAGCAAGAGGAGGGGGAGCAGAGGGAGATGGGAGGAGGAGGAGGAGGAGGAGGAGGAGGAGGAGGAGGAGGAGGAGGAGGAAGAGGAGGAAGAGGAGGAGGCCAGAGGCTTTCTTGGGACAGCCTGGGGCTCTCTTGAGGCCGTCTTGGGCCGTCCAGGGCTCCTCTTGCGCCGTCTCGAGGCACTCTTGGAGGCCTCCTGGGCAATTTGGGGCTCTCCTGGGCTGTCTTGGGGAAGTTTGGGGGCCCCTTTGGAGCCTCTTGGGGCCTCTTGGGGCTTCTTCAGGGCCTCTTGGGGGCCTCTTGGGGCTGAGAGCTTGAAATGTCCGTTCGGGTCCCCAGTCTGGGCACTCTCCTGGAGCCGTCTTGGGGGGCTGTTGGGCCTTCTTGGAGGCGTCTTCGGCCGTCTTGGGGCCCTCTTCGGCCGTTAGGGGACCCTCTTGGGGGCCTCTTGGGCTGTCTCAGGGCGATCTTGGGGGCCTCTTGGGCCGTCTTGGCGCGTCGGGAAGCTGAAGAGGCAAGAACGCCAAAATCTTTCAAACACGTATGGGAATTGCCTCTTGGGGCTCTCATGGGAAAGCTCCTGGATGCCTCTTGGGGCGCTTTGCAGGCCTCTTGGGCCGTCTGGAGGTCGTCAAGACGTCTTGGACGGATCGTTCGGCGATTCGGGGTTCTCTTGGACTGTCTTTGGGCCTCTTGGGGCACTCTTGGCCCGTCTTGGGGCTTTTTTGGGCTCCGGGACTCCAAGGGGGGGCGTCGTATCTGAGCCCCCCCGGGACGCCCCCTCCGACCCCCCTCCCCAGCGGGGGAGGGATCGAAGGGAAGGGGCTTCCCTTCGACTCAATTACGACGTTGCTCAACTTCGCTTTGGCTGGCGCGCTGAGAAGGTCCCTGGGAAAGGGGGGAGCTTTGATGAGCCCAAGGAAAGGGGGAGGCAGGGAACGGGGACGACAGAGACGACGACCAACGAATGACGGAGATAACGACTTGAACGAACAAGCCCCTCACACGCCGACAGGGTCGGCGGTGCGCGCTTTGGACGAAGCTGACAGAGAGCTTCGCCGCAATGCTCAACGAGCAGGCCACAGCCATCACTTGGCTGTCGGTCCCGCCAAGACTGCTGTAGGTCGTATTGTTGGCCGAGCCTCCCACTGATGTGATGTGCGGAGAGCAACTCCGGGCGTTCTGTTGTACAGTGGTCTGTGACCTTTCCCGTTTGCTGCTCTCGCCCACACGCATGCATTTACCCGTGATAACTTGAGACTACAATTCCTTGCGCAATAATATATCGACATATATAGAGATGTATATAGATGTATGTATATATATATATATATATATAGGGATTCAAAAGGAACCGTACATCTGTATACATTTATATATATGTATATATATATAGAGAGAGAGAGAGAGAGAGAGAGAGAGAGAGAGAGAGAGAAAGAGAGAGAGAGAGAGAAAGAGAGAGAGAGAGAGAGAGAAAGAGAGAGGGAAAGAGAGAGAGAGAGAGAGAGGGAGAGAAAGAGAGAAACAAATAGAGGGAGAGAGAGAGAGAGAGAGACATAGAGACAAACAACAGAGGAAGAGAGAGAGAGAGAGAGAGAGAGAGGGGAAGTCAGAGAGAGAAAGAGAGAGAGAGAGAGAGAAATATTGAAAGAGAGATAAACTTTTATCAGACACGCAAGGGGGGGAAGGGGGGATGGAGGGAGGGAGGATACATGGAGGGAGGGAGAGGGGAGGTGGAGCTGGAGCGGCAGTACGTAGGTGGATGGCGTGCGGGCTGGCATCTGGATTCCCCGTGCCAGCCATGGCACTGCAAGCGCTTATGGCCAACCGCAGCGCGTGGCGAATTGCTGTCGGTGCTGGAGGTGTTCTCGCATGGTCAGCCGGGGTCCACCGGCCAGCGCGCGAATGCCAAATGTGGAGCCTGCTCGTGGCTTGCGCCAGTGCTTCTGGAGGATGGTGGGACCTTGGGGTACTCGGAACGGCCGCCCTGGCTTGGCCTGCTTTCCCAGAAGCGGCCGAGGTGCCAGCGCCGCCACCGCCGCATTCCGAGCCCAGACCGCCGGGAGGGCGACAGCTTCGGGCCATCTCCTGGGCCGTCAGCGTCATGTCGAGCAGACGCGGCGCGCTGTGTCGCGCACCAGCCTGCCGGGAGCCCCTTTCCAAGGGAGACTTGCGAGTGTGCAGCCCAGGCCTGGCCAACCCGCTGTATTACCACCCTGCGTGCGTCGAGGGCGGTTTGGGGCCTTATGACGAGCTGCAGGGAGCAGCAGCCCTCTCGCCAGAGCGATAGAACGAGGTCCGCGGCCATTGCGACCGCCCTGGCGCGCCCACCCGGGCAGACTACGTTGCATACCATGGCAGAGCCAAGCGCGCGAGAACCGATGCAGACACCGCTCGACAGGCTGCTGCGCTTGGCGTGCCCTTGCTGGAGGAAGACGATGGGGCGCTGGGCCCTGGACCCGACGATCCTTCCAGCACCGTGCCGCCCCAGCCTGCGAATTTGGAGTGGTGGGATTCGGTCGGGTACGACGCCTTGGAGCACTACGTCCCCACGATCATTCAGGTGCCAACGAATGTGAACGCAGCTTTAGCTCAGCTCCGCGGGCGCGTGGCCGAACAGCTCCTGGCCGCGAGGGACTCTGGCGACGCTCCCGCTCAGGCCCAGGCGGAGAAAGCTTTCACTTTCTTCGACCGACTGCTCCTTTTCAAGCCAGGGAAGATCCGAGGGGGTCAGAAAGCGCACAACTCTGGCGGCTTGACCCGGATCCTGACGAGACGCTTGCGGATGGCTGAACAAGGGGACTGGGGAGGGCTTTGGCGCGAGTCCACTGCGACCGCGAGCCCCGGGCCGAGAAGAGGAGGCAGTGCCCCTACGGCCAAGCAAGACGCGCGAGCGGTGGAGTCGCTTCTAGACGAACACCTCATCAGCAAGGCGTTGCAGCGAACCCTCCGCCCCAGCGCGCTGGCCTCCGGGCCTGGCGTCCAGGCTGGCCTCCAGAGCCTCTTCCCAGAGGGACCAGAGCAGCACCTCTTACAGGCGCCGGCCGCGCCTGACGGCGACGCCCGCGCAACTTTGGCCACCGCCGTGGCCAAGAGCTCAGCGAAGAGCCCGCGCCGCTCTGGGCCAGGGCCAAACGGGAGTCGGTTTGAGCACTGGCGCACGCTCCTGGCCGACAACCCCTCTTTGGAAGCAGTGGCCGGCGTGACCGTCGCTTTCCTGCTCGGCGAGCTCAGCCCAAAGGCCACGCGGGCTAACCTGGGGGCGCGGCTGCTGGCCCAGCGCAAGCGGAACGGGACCCTCGGGCCGATTGCCTGCGGCGCCGTCCTCCGCCGGCTCGCTGCGAGAGCTGCGTGCGACGTCTACAAAGACGATATACAAGGCGCTGTCGGCCCGCACCAATATGCAGTGGGGCGCGCTGCGGGGTGCGAGCTCGTGCACAAGTGCCTCACGGCCCTCTCTGAGGCGTGCCCGCTTGGAGTCGCTTTGGCGTTCGACTGCTCTAACGCCTTCAACAGCATCCCCCGCGGCACGGTGCTGGACAGTTTGCGCCGGCGTGCCCCGCGGCTGTTCCAGTGCACACACCATTGGCTCACAGGAACTACGCAGCACTACTGGTGGGACGATCCAGCCGACGAAGCCCACCGCATTCGGGCTAGCAGCGGCGTGGACCAGGGGTGTCCGCTCTCGCCAGCGCTCTTTGCCATTGGTATCGCAGACGCACTTGACGAGGTCTACACGCGCCTCCAAGCTCTCTCGACTGCCTGCAGGGTTTTCAGCTACCTCGACGACATCATGGTTTTCGTCCCGCCAGAGCACTCGGGCGCAGCCATACAGGTGGTCACGGACACGCTTACTCGGCACGGCTTGGCAGTCAACCGGACGAAGACGCAGGCCTGGTCTGCTGGAGGGCGCGGCCACTTGCCCGCCACCGTCCAGGGGCGCTGGGTGGACCACCTCACCTGCCTGGGGAACGCGGCCCCGTGGCTTGAGCCGGAGCGGAGAGGGGAGGGAGAGGAGGAAGAAAGAGTGACAGTCCACGCAGGGCTGGACGGGGCCACAGCCATTGCGAAGGCCGCTTCTTTTGCTGCGCGCCTGCAAGAGCTGCGACAGGCTGGCCTCCGGGCTGAAAACGCCTTCACTCTTCTCCTGACCTTTGCGCGCGGATGCGTCACGCACCACCTCCGCGCCAACCTGCAGGGCGACTGGACAGAGCAACTAGACCGAATCCTTTTCGGCTGTCTCGAGCAACTCGCTGACGCACCCTTGGGCGGCCAACGGCGCCTCCACGCCACCCTGCGGCTTGCCGACGGCGGATGTGCCTTCCCGTCGGCTACCCTGACGGCGCCCGCCGCCTACGCCGCCAGCTGGGCTCTCCTGCTCCACGACGTCATGGCCTGCCTCGGGACCAACTCGCTGGAGGAATTCCGGGCCCGCTGCCCGCGGGCGCAGCAGACGCTCGACTAGGCGGAGGCCGCGCTCCGGGCGGCCGACGTTCTCCAGGCGCCCTTCGACTGGATTGGGTGCGCAGCAGAGCCACAGCCAAAGCTACAGGGGCACTGGGCCAGGGCAGCCTCCGCGGCCAACAGGGCGAAGCTGCTGCAGGAGTACGACGAGGACCACCGCCTGCGCTTGAGGGAGAGCGGGGGCACTGGAGCGGGCAGCTGGCTCCTCCCGCGCGAGCCAACTGACCCACGCCAGCCAGACGCGCACTTCTGCGGCAACCTCAAACGCCGGCTCTGCGCCCTTGTCTGTCCGCCTGGGTCCCGCTGCCAGCACCGTCGCCAGGGCGGAAGCCTCTGCAACGAGCCCCTCGACCCACACGGCTGGCACGCAGTCAAGTGCGAGGTGGGCGCGTCGCGCAACAATCGCCACAACAGTTGCCGCGACTGGCACTCTGCGAAGCACAAGGAGCTCACTGGCTTCGCGGCGCCCACGGAGCAGGCCGTCCCGGCCTGGGACCGCCGCCATCCCCGCACGGGCGAGCTCCAACAAGCAGTGCTCGACCTCTCCACCAGCGACCCAGCCAGCGGCCGCCAAATCTTTATCGACTGGAGCATCACCTGCGTGCACTCAACGTACGCTCCACGCAGGGGTGCCCGGGCCGAGAGGGATGGGCTGGCGGCCGCCCAGGCGGTGGAGCAGAAGTGGGGGCGCTACCCTCCGCACGGAGAAGAACTGGTCCCCCTTGTCTTCGAGACGGGGGGGCGCCCCAGCGATGAAGCAGCCAGCTTCGTCCGCAGCTACGGAGCCGGCTTAGACGACGCCGACCGCTCCGAGCTGCTGAGCGGCCTCTGGCGGCAGATCAGCAGGACCCTCCAAAGGGGGAATGCTGAGATGCTGCTGAGCGCCCTCGGGCGCTAAACCAGTACGGCGGTGACCAGCGCCACCACGACCACCGCCGCGGCGACCGCCGCCAGCGCCACGACCAGGACAAGGGCCAGACTACTGCTCTGAGGCCTCCACCAGCACGACCACCGCTGCCACGACCACCTCGACTACGACAAGGGCCTCACGACGACGACCGCCCCTGCCCCTCCCTCGGCCCCTGCCCCCGCCCCCGCGACGTCGACGTCCACCACGACTTCTGCGGCCACCTCCTCCGCCCCCCGTTCCCCTTCGCCTCTGCCTCCTCGGGGAACCCCAGGAGCCGAGGCGGGGGGAGGAGGAGGATGAGGAGGAGGAGGAGGGGGAGGAGGAGAAGGGGAGGTCAAACGAGGTTGGGGAGGAGGGAGGGAGGGCGGGAGGGAGGAAGGGTGGGAGGAAGGTTGGTGAGTATGTAGGAGGTGGAGGCGGAGGGAGGGAGGGAGGGAGGGAGGGAGGGAGGGAGGGAGGGAGAAGGAGTAGGAGGGAGTGAGCAGGGAGGAAAAGAGGGAGAATGAGGAGGAAGAGGAGGATGAGGCAGGGAGTTAAGCAGTGAGGTATGATGGTGATGATGATGGTGATGATGCTGCTGCTGATGATGATTATCATGCTGGTACTGATGATGCTGCTACTGGTGGTGATGATGAGGATGCTGACTATGATGCTGATGCTGCTTATGGTACTGGTGATGATGATTCTGAAACTGATGATGACGAGGATGCCGATGACGATGTTGATGATGATGATGTTGCTGATGATGCTGATGATGCTGCTTCTGATGATGATGATGACGATGGTCATGATACTGAATATGGTGATTTGGATGAGGACGAGGGTGATGCTGGTGATGATGACCAACGTTATGATGCTGACTATGGTGATTAGTATGAGGACGAGGGTGATGCTGGTGAGGATGGTGATGATGATGATGATGCTGATGATGATGATAGTGATGATGATGACGATGAGGATGATGATGATTAGGATGATGATGACGATGATGATGATGATGATGATGATGATGATATGATGATGCTGATGGTTATGATGATCATGCTGTCATGCTGTTGTTGATGCTGATGCCGGTGTTGTTGATGATGCTGAGGGTAATGAGGATGCTGACGATGATGCTGATGACGACGATGCTGCTGCGGCCAATGTCGCTGCTTTTACTGATGACGATGTTGGTGCTGTTGCTGTTTGTGATGTTGTGGCTGTTGCCAATGATGATGGTGGTGATGATGACGTTGATGCCGATGCTGATGCTGATGCTGCTGCTGCTGATGACGATGATGATGCTGATAATGATGATGATGATGCTGATGATGATGGTGCTGATACGGATCATGATGACGATGATGATGATGATGATGATGATGATGATGATGATGAGGATGATGATTATGAGGATGATGATGAGGCGGAGGAGGAGGGAGGGATGATGAGGAGGCTGCTTTGGAGGAGCCCTCTGTCAGAGTATATCCCACTCTCTATCCGCAACCGTCCCGCAATCTTCGCTCCATCGCTGGTTCCCCCCAAAGCGATGACGAACGGCGTGCTCTCCTCCCTTCCTGAACATTCTCGGTTGCGTCTGGACCGCACCTGCCAGTCGTCCCTCTCCCAGACTTACTCTTGACGGCCGTATCTCATAATCTTCCCGTATCTTCCGACCGCCCAAGACAGCTGCCGCTTGAAAACGGACGTTGGCTGACTCAGAAACTCGCGTCAAGCGACGGCCGCCCCCTCCAGAGTTCGGCCTTCTGACCCAAAGGGTCGTCTCACCGTCTCCCACACAACTCCCGACTTTCCATTGTTAGGTGGCACGCGAGAGATGTGTACCTGCCACTCGTCGTCCATCGGTCAGCAGAGCTCTCCTCCTGTCAGATTTGCCGCAGGAGTCGTATGTCTGGCTCGCCCCATATGGAAGGCATCGGGAAAAAACATGAGGAACGGGGAAACCGCAGGAAAGCACACATGACAAACACATGGAGCACACAGTACTGCTCAGGATTAACTGGCGGGTTTGGCAACCCTGAATCCAAGCATGTTATCATCTCATGGGGGCGCATCTGTTTCTTCCGCCGGTGGAGCCGTTTTTCTTCCGTCAGCTTCCGCCGCCCTTCCGCCGCCTTCCGCCGAGGAAGAGATGCCAGCTTCTCGATCCCTCGGAGTCGAGACCCTTTCTGGAACACCTCAACTCGGGAAAGCCTTGGGGAACCTCTGACCGCCGATCGCCCGTGGAAAGAGCAGCAGGCAAGCAGCTAGGCATCTCATTCCATCAGGCACGGAGCCCATCAGACGCTGGCAGCGCGCGGCGCGCGGCGCGCGTGCGCGCGTTCGCTTGAGCTGCGCAACGTCTACTCGCGGGCACGGGAGGGGGGGAGAAGGAGACTAGCAGGAGGAGGAGGAGGAGGAGGAGGAGGAGGAGGCGGAGGAGGAGGAGGAGGAGGAGGAGGAAGATGAAGAGGAAGGAGGAGGACAAGCAAGAGGAGGAGGAAGAGGAGGAGGAGGTGGAGGAGGAGGAGGAGGATATGGCGGAGGAGGAGGAGGAGGAGGTGGCGGAGGAGGAGAGGGATGAGTAGAAGGAAGGGGACGAGGAGGGTATGTGAAGGGAGAGAGGGGTGGGGAGCGGGAGAAGGATGAGGTCGAGGAGGAAGAGGAGGAGGACGAGGAGGAGGAGGAGGAGGGGGAGGAGGGGGAGGAGGAGGAGATGGAAGAGGATCAGGTGGAGGATCGGGTGGAGGATCAGGTGGAGAAGGGGGAGAAGCAGGAAGAGTAGGACGAGGGAGGGAGGGGAGGGGTCAGGGCAGAGGGAGGGAGACAAAGGGGAGGGGGAAGGAATCCCGCGAAGCAAGCGGAGCTGGACTTCTGGACCTCCCGCGTCACATGCGTCCCACCGGGAGTCTTCGGGGGTGGGGCGTCGCTGTCGTCGCCACTGGCCCCCGAGGCCAGAGCGGAGGCAAGCGTCAGCGCTGTCGGCCGACATATACATATAACGGTGCACCAGGCCTGGGGGTCCAGGGCCGGAACCTCGACCACAAATGTGGGCCCCGGGGCCCCGGCCCGCCTCTGGGAGGCTTGAAATCGCCCCAGGGAGCCCTCAGACAGCAATCCCTGCGGCCCCAGACGGTCTCGAGACACCCCCAAGACGCCGTCCAGGGGTCTCTGGCGACGCACGATGCGTTTTAAATTGCCACGGAGGCCCCCAAGACGCCCCGAGAGGCCTTTAAGATGCCGCCCAAGAGCGCCCCGAGAGGGCAACATCGTGAATTTTCATTTATCTACCTATCTATCTATCTATCTATCTATCTATCTATCTATCTATCTATCTATCTATCTATCTATCTATCTATGTTTTTGGCATTCTCGCTGTTTCGTGTTTCCGGCGCTAAAGCACCGCCCAAGAGGCTCCCCAAACCGCTCCAAGACGGCCCAAGAGGCCCCTAAGAGGGCCCCAAGACGGCCCAGGAGAGCCCGAGACGGCCCCAGAGCCGCCCAAGACGGCGCAAGAGGGTTCCAAGAAGGCTCCAAGTGGCGCCCAAGAGAGGGAACGCGAACTGAAAAAATCAAGCTCTCCGCCCCAAGATGCCCCGAGAGGAAGCCTCCAAGATGCCCCACGAGGCCCCAAAGAGGCCTGCACGATGCGCTTTAAATTCCCCCAAGACGCCCCAAGAGGCCTTCAAGATGCCGCCCAAGAGCGCCCCGAGAGGGCAAAATCGCTGATTTTCATTATTTTTTTCGGTGTTTTTTTGTGTTCTCGCTGTTTCGTGTTTCCAGCGCTAAAGCACCGCCCAAGAGGCTCCCGAAACGTCTCCAAGACGGCCCAAGAGGCCCCCGAGAGGGCCCCAAGATGGCCCAAGAGGCCCCCAAGGCCGCTCCACGATAGCCAAAGAGGCCTCCAAGGGGGCCCCAAGACGGCCCACGAGGCCCCAAGACGGTGCCTGAGGCGCCCAAGGGGGCCCCAAGATGCCCCACGAGGCCCCCAAGAGAGGCCCAAGAATGGGAACGCGAACCCAACAGCAGAGTCTTCCGCCCTAAGAGGCCCAGAGAAGGCCCCAAGAGTCCCCAAGTGGTCCGACCAGCTCCCCCATCAGCCTCCCAAGTGGCCCCAGAAGGCCCCGAGGAGACGTACAAGGGGCCCCAAAATTGCCCAACAGTGCCCTCGATGCATCAAAACTGTCTGCAGGAGGCCCCCGGGAGGCTTCCGGATTGCAGCAGTGTGGCCCCAGGCGCCCTCAAGTCGGGCCTCCACGCAGCCAAGACGGCCAATGACGGCTTCAGATTGCAGAACGTCCCCTTCCGACTGCCCGGAGAACCCCGACGATGCTCCCAAGGGACCCCAAGAAGCCCCAAGACGCCCCCCCAAGAAACACCCAAGAGGTGCCTCCAACAGCAAGTTGAGGAAGCACGGAGAACCCCCCAGAAGCCCTTCAGATGCCCCCACGACGAGCCAAGAGGCCTTCAGGACACACGACTATGTCACGCGCCTGTGCTTGATAGCGCTGTCCAAGATTTTCCAGCGCCCCCCTGGCTTGGGCTAGAACTTGAGCGTGCGCGAAGCGCGCGCGATAGTTTTAGTGCTATCTGTAAACGAGCGGGGTGTTTTCGTAGAGCCTAGCTGCAGCATAATATTTCCATCGACCCGCTTGCACAAAATGATAGGCCCCTCCTGTGCAAAGCCTAATTTGGCAATCGCGCAGGGGACGGTTCGAAGAGTCAGGCGCCTGGTCAGAATGCCGCAATAATGAGAGCGACGAGGAGAGTGACGAGGGCCACCAGGAACAGGATACGGATCATGATGTTCATGTGGGAGGTTGTGATCGGAATTCAGCAACATACAGGAAAACGGCAGATGTGCTGCAGGCATGGCGTAACCTCTCGTATATCTCTTCAGTGGCAAGTGCAAATCTGTCCCATGCCAGGTACCTCTTCAACGGGGACATAGCTGACCGAGGAAACCAGGCGGCCGCTGGACGCCTGCTTGCTTGTTTGCTTGATTGACGTTTTCTCGATCTTTGTGATTGTTTCAGAGGCCTTCTGTCAGTCGCCGAGAAGCAGCACTCCGCGCTTGAGGCAAACGGTTCCTACGAGCACGACGCCCATTACGCTACCATCCTCCACGCAGCCTGCTCATCTACGTCATTGCACAGCAGACTCAAGTTGGTTTCGCTTGCGCAAGAGTGACGGGTGCTGCCGATGTTGCTTCTGCTGCCGCCGCCGCCCTGCGGCCGTCTGTTCACCCCTCACCACGGCGGCCCGCGCAGCATCCGCGGGCTCACGACGCCCGAAACGCGGTCGCGCGTAAGCATCAGGAGAAGGCTGCGCATTCCAGGGGATGCGTTGGGCCCCAGCGCTTGGGCGCAACTCCTGCTGCCGCTGCTGTTGCTGCTGCTGCTGCTCGTAGATAGATTTGCCCGCCTCTGCCCCTCGTCGTCATCCTCCTTCTCTCCTCCTTTTTCCTCGTCTTATCCCTCCTCTTCTTCTTCCTCTTCTTCCTCGTCTTCCTCCTCCTCCGCCTCCTCTCCCTTCCCTCCACTCTCTCCTGCGCGCGCGCGGGGGGGGCACGCGGCTTCGGCTGAGGGGGAGGACGAGGAGGAGAAGGAATAGGAGTATGAGAAGGAGAAGGAGGAGCAGGAGGAGGAAACGAGGAGGAGGAAACGAGAAGGAGGAGGAGGAGGAGGAGGAGGAGGAGGAGGTGGAACAGAGGATCATGAGGAGGAGGAGGAGGAGGTGGAGGAGGAGGAGCAGGAGGAGGAGTTGGAGCACGAGGGAGATTACCATAGTAAACCTAAGATGCATCCGCGGGGCTGCAGTGCGACCACCCGTTCCAAGTCTCCTCCCTACAAGCCCCTACAACGCATCAGTTCACCGCGGGAAGCCCCCCTTGGAAGACGAGCGCCCAGTTGTCCTGCAACTCATGCGAGTGCCTCGTTTGGAAACGGAGCTCGCATCCGTGCCTCTAGCAGTGCGGACGGCGACGAGGTAAGATCACAACGTCCACAGAACTGCCCAGCCAGAGCACCGCCTTGAAAAAGAGCCGCCCTAAATCCGTTCAAAGGTTCTCCCAAAGCGTCTGGACATGAGACTTCAGGTAGCCTCGAGCGGTAGCCCCGACTTGAAAACGGGGCAGCCTTCCATCCGTGTAGCCGTCGTACAGGGTCATATTCCTGGCCATCAGGCAATCTTGCACGAAAGTTCTTGTTTGAAAAGGAGCCGCCCTCCACGCTTGTATTTGAAGGATACCTTGCGTGGCGCTGAGGCGAGAGGCACATTTTGAAAACCACCTTCCAACCGTGTAACAGTTGGACCCTCAACGAAAGTGCGTGTTTCGAAGACGAGGGGCACCTGTAGGACACACCCACCCTTCATGCCGTGTAAGGTTTGGAATCTTGAAGACGATGTGCGCAGCGATTCGGACAGCTGCCAGCTACATGTTGACCTCCTTCTGTAGCTGCTGGGAGCTTTTAAGACGAGTATGCGTGGTGTTAAGGCGAGGGACACATCTAGAGACCGATCCCAGAAGCTCTGACGACAAATGTGCGCGGCCTCTGGGCGATAGTCACGTTTTGAAGAGGAGCAGCATTCAATCTGTGTAGCAGTCGGGTTGTTTTAAGACGACTGTGTGCGGGATCGAGGCGAGACATGCAATTAAAAAACTCCCCTCCATTGCCCAGGAGGGGAGGAGGAAGAGGAGGAGGAAGAAGGGTATCGGCCAGAGCTGGGCACGCAGCGCCCTGTCGGCACGTACACACATACATATATATACATCTGTGTATATATATACACCTGTGTATGCATCCATGTGTGTATGTATATATGTATTTATGCCTGCCTGCATGCCTGCGTGTATGTATATATGTATGTGTGCATGCATGTAAGTGAGTAATTAGGCCGGTCGGCCGGCATGTATGTCTGTGTGTATGTATGTAGGTAGGTAAGCCAGTAGTAAGTTAGGTAGGTCGGTAGATAGGTAGTTCTACATGCATGCATGTATGCATGCATGCATGCAGGTATGTATGTACGTAGGTAGGTCGGTAGCTAGGAAGGCACGTAGGTATGCAGGCAGTATGTATTTATGCATTATGCATGTACAGTTGTTGTATGCATGCATGCACCTATGCATGTATGTACCATGCATGTATGCATGTAGGTATGTACGCACGTATGCATGCATGCATGTAGGCAGGTATTATGTATGCATGCATACATGTACGTACATTTTTATGCATGCATGTATGCGGGCATGCATGCATGCATGCATGCATGCATGCATGTATGTATGTATGGACGCACGCCTGCATGTATGTAGGTAGGCATTGTGTATCCCTGCATGCATGCAAATATGTATGTATGTATGTATGTATGTATGTATGTATGTATGCATGTATGCATGTATGTATGTAGGTGTGTATGTATGTATGTATGTCTGTCTGTCTGTATGTATGTATGTGTGTATGTATGTATATATGTATGTATGTATGGCTGTCTCTGTGTGTATGTATATGTATGCATCTATGTATGTATGTAGGTATGCATGTATGTATGTATGTACGTACGTACGTACGTGTGTGTGTATGTATGTATGTATGTATGTCTGTCTGTCTGTCTGTCTGTCTGTCTGTCTGTCTGTCTGTCTGTATGTATGTATGTATGTATGTATGTATGTATGTGTGTATGCGTGTATGCATGTATGCATGCCTGCATGAATGCATGTGCGTATGTATGAATGTATGTGTTCGTGTATGTATTGGTTTGTTCATGTATACATGTATGAATGAATGAATGTATGTATGTATGTATTTATGTATGTAGGTCTATCTGCATGTATGTATGCATGCATGCATGCATGTATGTATGCATGCATGCATGTATGTATACATGTATGTCTGTCTGTCTGTCTGTCTGCCTGCCTGCCTGCCTGCCTGCCTGCCTGTATGTATGTATGTATGTATGTATGTATGTATGTATGTATGTATGTATGTGTATGTATACATATATATATGTACACACGTACACACATACACACACATATGTATATATATATATATAGATATATCTATATATCTATAGAGATTCCCGTGCACGAGGCCCGGGCGCCTGGGGCCCGGGGCTCGGGGGGGCATGGGAGGACCGGCGTTTCCCAGACCGCTCCCAGAGCACCCCAGAGGGGCCGTGGAGCCCCCAGACTGCCCCAGAGAGCTCCAAGACGCTCCAAGAAGCCCCCAGGGGACTTCGACAAGCCCCTCCAAGACAGCCCAGATAGCCCCACCGTGGCCCCAGATGGGTTCCAGACTGGAAATGCACAGCCCAAGAGGCCTCCGAGAGGCCTCAAGAGACCTCCGCGAGGCGTCCCGAGAGAGCCCGAATAGGCCCAAATCCTTGATTTTCATTTTTTTGAATCGTGTTTTTCTGTGTCTCACGTTTTCCACCTTCCGACGCTCCACCTCAGCCGACGACGCCCCCAAGACCGCCCCAAGACAGCCAAAAAGGCCCCCAGCAGAGCCCCAATACTGCCCAGGGGAGCCCGAAAATTGCCCAGGACGAGCCTCAGACGGCCCAAGAGAGCCCCAGGACAGGCCCAAGCTGGGCCCCAGAGCGGGAGCGGGAGGCCCCAAGGCGCTCCAAGACGGCCCTGATGGCCCGAACGTGGCCCCAGATGGGCCCAACACGGCCAATACACAGCCCAAGAGCCCTCCGAGAGGCCTCAAGAGACCTCCGAGAGGCGTCCCGAGAGAGCCCGAGGAGGCCCATCTGACGGCGGGCGGCGCGCCGGCGCCAGGGCAACGGGCGCCGCAGCGTCGGCGGCGTCGGCGGCGGCCCCCCAGGCTCCGGCGGCGGCGACGCGCCGGCGCCAGGGAATTGGCGGCGACTGCGGCGCTGGAGGCGGCGACGGCGGCTCTTGAGGCTCCGGCGGCGGCGGCTGCAGCGGGGCGCTGGGGGCGACGGCCACGCGCTGCTCGGCGGGCGGCCCTCCGCGGCGCTGCCGCGGGCCGTCCGGTCAGCCTGGCGCGGCGCGGCCAGCCGTGGGGAGCTGCGGCGCGCGGCTGCCTGCTGCGCTGGCCGGAGCGCCCCCCCGCGGCGCTGCCTGGGCGCGGCGACGCCCCGCTGCTGCATCGGCCAGGGGCTGGAGTGCGGCGGCGAGCGGGCGCCGCGCTGCTGGGGCGTCGGCTCGGGGGCGTGCAAACCCACTCCCTGGGAGAAATCCTGGTACGGGATTTCTCCGGGGCGGGCGTCAGCCGCTTCTCTGTCCGAGTCGCTGGCGCGGGCTTGCATGCCTCCTTGCCAATTCTCCTCTGCGGACAGACTTTGAAGGCAACATCTGTTTGTCTGTCTGTCTGTCTGTCTGTCTGTCTGCGTGCGTGCGTGCGTGCGTGCGTGCGTGCGTGCGTGTCAGTCAGTCAGTCAGTCTGTAAGTAAGTCAGTCAATCAGTCAGCCTGCCTGCCTGCCTGTCTGTCTGTCTGTTTGTCTGGCTGTCTGTCTGTCTGTTTGTCTGTCTCTCTCTCTCTATCTTTCTCTCTCGCCCTCTAGCGGCTGGATTATCTTCGCATGTGTCGCGTCGGGTGCGGCCGAGGATGAGCAGGAAAAGGGGGATGCTGATGCTGAGCCTGCTGATTATTCTGTTGTTGATGGTGATGGTGATGACGATTATGCTGCGGATTTTCTTCATCGTCGTGATGATGGTGATGCGGATGTCGATTATGATTGTGATTACGATGATAATGATGCTGATATTGGTGATGCTGCTGCTGCTGCTGATGATGATGATGATGATGGTGGTGGTGGTGATGATGGTGGTGGTGATGATGACGGTGAAAGGCTGAGGATGCTGGCGGTGATGATGATACTGACGGCGGTGATGATGATAATGACGACCGGGATGATGCAATGCTGCTGATGGTGATGCTGATTTTGAGGTTCACGACGACGATGACGACGATGACGATGTGGGGTGACGAGGAATGATGAGGGGTGATGGTGGCAAAGATGGTGATTACGATAATGATGCTGCTGCTGCTGCTGCTAACGATGATGATGGTGACGCTGATGACGATGACGATGATGATGATGGTGGTGATGATGATGATGATGGTGGTGGTGGTGGTGATGATTATTGTGGAGATGATGTTGGTGGTGATTCTGTTGATGCTGATGCTGCTGCCGATGACGGTGGTGGTGATGATGATGGCCTCAGCCCTGGGCGTTGCGAAGGGACCTCCGACCGAGCCAGGCCGTTGAGATCTTAATGATCCTCTACTCTTTCTTCCTCGCGGAGCCGAACAGCATCGTCATCAACCGCGGGAATCACGAGAACGAGGAAGCGTTCTCCTCATCCCCACCCTTGGTGCACGCGCGCTCCTCCTCCTCCTCCTCCTCCTTCTCCTCCTTCCGTAGCCATTTTGGCTCAAGTGCCAATCCCGCGCGCGCGCAGCCCCGGGACCCGAGCGGCGACTCTGCAGGCGCGGAGGCCATGTCATGTTCATGCATCTGATCGTCTTGTCCACGTTCTTCTACACTGCAAACGCGGTGATGCTGACGGCCTTCGGTGCTACTCCGTGGTCGACTTCCGCTGCAAGCGCGGCGACAATTTCCTCTACATACTCACTACGTGTGCCGAACATTCTTCGTCCCCGTGGGCGTCGTTCACTCGCTGCTCTTGATTCTCGTCGCCGCCGTGCTGTTGCCAAGGGTCACCTTCGGCCGCATGCTGGTCCCGACCTGGTTCATATTGCTGTTCCTGCGGCTGTCGCTCGCGAGTCGAAAATCTCGGCGCTGACGACGGACAACGTGCGCAAGCTTGAAGCCAAGTCGGGGCTCCACAGGCGCAACGGCTCCGAGCTCTGCGCGGCGGCTTCTGCTGGCGGCCACATCACCCCACAGGAGGAGCAGGAGTTCAAGGTCTGGAACACGGCTGGCAACATCGCTCGCCACAAGCGCTGGACTTCGTCACCATGCCCCACCCCGTCGAACACCCATGCGACGTCATCAGCGACAGCCTCGCGGCCATCGCCTGCCAAGCGCATCAGCTGGGCGGACACCTTCGACACTGACTTCCCCGTGCTGGGCCCGCTCGCCGAGGCCTCGACGGCCCGTCCAAAGTGCAACGTGGATAACCCTGCGGGCGATCCACGTTCCACCCATCCAGGTGCGACCGACCAGCCCGAGTCCTCCATCAAGCCTGCGATCGTCTCCTCCGACTCGGACACGACCGCCATGTACAGGGAGTTCGACGCGCGGACGCTGGACAGCATACTCCACACTTTCGAGAAGCGGACCCTTGACAAGCTGGACGGCAAGCTTCTCGCAAGCTTCGAGCGGCCTCCCACGCCAAGCAGCTGTCCACCCTGTTCGCTACCTCGATCAAGCCCGTCATGGACTCCTTCCAAAGGCAGGTCGCCAAAGAGATCCACGACATACGCGCCGAGCTCAGCGCCGCGTACGACACGCACATCATGACCACCGACATCCGCCATATTGCTGATGAAGTTCACGCCGCTGCAGCTGACGCCCTTCGTGCTGCAGATGAAGCTCACGGTCGCCTACAGGAATTTCGCCGCGCTGGTGACGAAGCACGCCGAGTGATCGAGGTCGTTTACACTGCTGCTGCTGACGTTCGCATCTCAGTCGCAGAAGCTCGCTCTCACCAAACTGAGCTGCAGTCGCAAGTCACCCAGCTGGGGCTGCGCGTCAACAACCTGAAGAAGGACATCTCGGACACGTTCGACCAGAGGCTGAAACACATCGAAGATGACGCTGACGGCCCTGGCCTTCAGCCCCCTCGCGGTCACAACCTGCCCGACCCGCTGAGCGAGTCCGACGAGCTTACGCCGAGCGAGACCGACGCGCTGATGTACGACGAGTTGTTGATGCCGTCTGGCCCGCACGCTGTCTGCTGGACTCCGTCGGGCGACCGAGTACACGTCGACGCTCCTCCTGCTGCCGATGACTGTCAGGCCGATGATTGGGCTGTTCCTCACACGCCGTTCATTCGCCGATCTGATCTACTGCAACTTCGCGGCTGCTGTACGTCACTCGCTGCCCTTGCAGATGGGCTGGTGGGCCGAGCCCCCGCGCTGCAACCTGCGGCGTCTTCACCACCAAGTACTACATCCACTTCTGCTCCCCGCGTGTCTGGCCCCGTGCTCCCCGCAGCACGCGCGCTGCCTGTGCGCCCGAGCAGCGCTACTGTTCAGCTGAAGTAGACGGGCGCCAGAGGACAGGCGCGGGACAACTTGCCCTCTTCTCGCGTCTTGCCCGCTTGCCCTCGTCTCTTCTTCTTTGAGTACGTGCACTTCTCCTTCTCCTCCTCCTCCTTTGTGGCTTTGCGTGTGTGAGGGGGGGGGGGCGACTCGCTAGATTTACATAGCTAGTGTCGGGCGCAGATCCAGGAGCTCGCTCTCATAGGGCTGAGCAGCGTACAACACTCTGAGGCCTGGAATGCCCTAGGAGCCTCCGATGGAGCCATCCATAGCAGAATGTCTTGTGAGGTCGCCTGCTTGCGGGCGGCTGCCAGCACCCGCGACCGCAGACTTCCTTCACTGCCGTGGGCGGAGTGATCCGAAAGGCGCCCTGCAGCAGCTTGACCTGTAGGTCGCTTATCGCGGCGACCTTGAGCCAGGTGCCAGCGGGCGTCAGTTTGGGAGACGGCGCAAGCATTGAGCTAAGCTCTGTGCCTCTAGGTGTTGCGTTGCTCTTATCTAGAAACAAATCTCCTCCTCCTCCTCCTCCTCCTCCTCCTCCTCCTCCTCCTCCTCCTCCTCCTCCTCCCTCTCCTTGGTGCACGGCAGAATCCCTCAAGCATGTCAGGCACAACCTTGGCCTCAACGGGGCACCGTTTGAGTAGGCCAGGACAGCCCCAGACCTCCTCTGCAGCGGCGCCTCGGCGGCCGGCCCGCGGTCGGGCTCCAGGCGGGGCGCCGAGGCCCTGCCGCCAGCGCCCTGGAGGGCGCTGGGCTCCCGCCTCCTCGACCCGTTGCATCGGGCGTCGGCCTCCTCGCCCGCGTGCGTATCGAAGGGCGCTTCGCTTCCCGAGGCATCGCGAGCCCTGCCGCTGCTGCGGCGCCACTGGCCCCCTCTTGTCAGCCGCGTGCCGCTCCTTGGTGCGCGGGGGATCCTCGTCCTCTTCCGCCTCTTCCTCCTCCTCCTCCGCCTTTTCCGCAGGGTGGCTGCCCAGGGCTTTGCCGCAGCGCTCCTGCGCTGCGGGGCCGACGCTGTCTTGACCGCGAGCAGGAGCGCGCCTCTGGCACGAGGGCCCGTTGTCAGCCGCTGGTCGTGCAAGGCTGTTGTGAACACTCCTCCAGGTCCGCCTACTGCTGTTGCTGCTGCTCCTCCTCTTCCTCGCCTTCCTGGGTCAGGCAAGAGCGGGAGTTCAGCGCCTCCTGTTGGGTACGTTCCTCCCTCCTCCTCCGCCTCGTCGTCGTCCTCCTCCTCCTTCTCCTCCTCCTCCGCCTCGTCGTCGTCGTCGTCGTCGTCCTCCTCCTCCTCCTCTCCTCCTCCTCCTCCTCCTCCTCTCCCTTCCTCCTCCTCCTCCTCCTCCTCCTCCTCCTCCTCCTCCTCCTCCTCTCGTCTTCCTCCTCGTCTTCCTCCTCCTCCTCTTCCTTCTCGTTCTCCTCGTTCTCCTCGTCCTCCTTCTTCTACTGCATCGCGGCCGTTCAAGACGCCGTGGGCGTAGGCAAACACGTCACGCCACGCCTCGTAGCCCATCAAGTTGGTCGGCCCCGCTGGAGAGCCAGCGGATGCGGGGAAGACAGCAGGCGGGACAGACAGGACCGAGAAGGAGCAGGAGCAGGAGGAGGAGGAGGAGGAGGAAGAGGAGGAAGAGGAGAATAAGGAGGAGGAGCAGGAGGAGGAGGAGGAGGAGGATGAGGGCGGAGGAGGAGGAGGGAGGAGGAGGAGGAGGAGAAGAGGAAGGAGGAGAAAAAGAAGGAGGAAGAGGTGGTGGTTCAGAAGGGGGAAGGAGGAGTACGTCGGATGATGAGGAGGATGACAAGGAGGAGGAAGACGAGGAGGAGGGTGTGCTATGAGGAAGGAAGGGATGCGGGGGGGGGACGTCGTAGGGAGTTCCGCTGCTGGAGAAAGTGGTCTCTCGCTTGTTTGCGCCACTCAGCTGCGGCCCCCCTTCTCGCCGCCGCCATAGCGTGTGTTTGCGTGTAGTTCGTTGGGACGCTGCGGATTGGTTCTGGTAGCGTGAGCGCAGCAGCAGGAGGATGAGGAAGCAGCAGGCGACGGATTACCAGGGATTGACGATGATGATACTGATGCTGATGATGCTGATGATGCTGATGATGATGACGATGATGCTGATGATGACGATGTTGATGATCTTGTTGTTGATGCTGGTGCTGATGACGTTGATGCTGATGCTGATGCTGCTGAATAATATGAAGAGAACGGGGATGCTGTTTATGATGCGGATGAGCAGGATTCTGATGTTGTTGATGATGATGATGATGATGATGATGATGGTGATGCTGATTATACTGATGCTGTTAATGCTGAAGATGTTGCTACTGATGACAATGGTGATGGTGCTGATGGTGATGCTTATGATGATGAATCTAATGATGATGCTGATGCTGATGATGCTGATGATGATGCGGAGGACGATGATGATGATGATGATGATGATGATGATGATGATGATGATGATGATGATGATGATGATGATTACGATGCTGATGATGGTGATGATGGTGATTATGACGAGGAATCGGAGGGGAATTCTGATGATGAGGATGACGGTGATGATGTTGATGATGATGACGCTGTATATGTACAGAAGGGGGAACGGTGGATCGAGACACAACAATATACATACATGCATGTATGCATGCATGCATACATACATACACTCGTACATACATGCAAGCATACAAACACACACATACATACATCTACTCATACATACAAACATACATACATACATACACACATACATGTACACACACTCGTGTATATCTAGAGAGATACGCATAGATATATAGTGATACATATACATAGAGAGAGAGAGAGAGAGAGAGAGAGAGAGAGAGAGAGAGAGAGAGAGAGAGAGAAAAAGAGAGAGAGAGAGAGAGAGAGAGCGAGAGTGAGAGAGAGATCGAGAGAGAGCGCGAGAAAGAGAGAGAGAGAGAGAGAGAGCGATAGGGAGAGAGAGAGAGAGAGATAGAGAGCATTCCACGTACATGCGTGTATATATATATATATATATATATAGAGATATGCCTATACGCATGTACGTACATACGTTGTGATAGCGCCATGTCCCCGTTTTTTTGCATCTATACATCGGCACATCTATATACATATATATATATATATATATATATACATGTATATACACGTAGCGCCCCGAAGTTGCGGACAAGAGTGAGGGGGCGGCGAAGACGTCGTCAGTCTGCGAGGCTCTGAAGAAGGCTGCCGCAGGCGCCTAACTTTTACAAATTATGCATTGAGCCAGCCGCAGGCGCCGATTTTTTCGCCAAAGCAGTGAGTGGATCGCGGAGTGGGTCGCGGGTGGGTCGCGGGTGGGTCGCGGGTGGGTCGCGGGCCGGGTCGCGGGTGGGTCGCGGGTGGGTCGCGGGCCGGGTCGCGGGTGGGTCGCGGGTGAGTCGCGGGTGGGTCGCGGGGGGTCGCGGGTGGTCGCGGGCTGGGTCGCGGGCTGGGTGCGGGTGGGTCGCGGGGTGGGTCGCGGGGGGTCGCGGGGTGGGTCGCGGGGTGGGTCGCAGGCTGGGTCGCGGGATGGGTCGCGGGGCGGGTTGCGGGTTGGGTCGCGGGGTGGGTCGCGGGGTGGGTCGCGGGATGGGTCGCGGGGTGGGTCGCAGGGGGGACGACGACGACAACAAACAAGAACAACAACAACAACATCAACAACGACAGCAGCAACAACAACAGCAACACCAAAAATAACACCACCAACAACAGCAGCGCAACAAGCGTAATCCTCACCACATATTCCCACTAGAGCCACGCATCCAGGAACAGGGAATGACCGTTCGGCCCCCTCACTCTGATATATATATATATATATATATGTATATGTATATGTATATGTATAGAGAGAGATAGAGAGATAGAGAGAGAGAGAGAGAGAGAGAAACAAAACATAAAGAGATAGAGAGAGAGAGAGAGAGAGAGAGAAAGAGAGAGAGAGAGAGAGAACGAGAGAGAAAGAGAGAGAGAGAGAGAGATAGAGAGAGGGGAAGAGAGAGAGAGAGAGAGGGGGGACGCCACCCATCCACCTGCACTGATCCTGGGGAGGCCAGCCCTGGCCCAAGGACTGGTGCATGCGCGCACGTGGTTCGGCCGGGTTGGCCTACAAGCCACCCTGGCAAGACTGGTCCCCGCGGGGAGGACATGAACGCCCTCGACCAAGACAGCGGCGGCGGCTTCTCCGACGAGGCAGCCCTCCTCCTCCTCCTCCTCCTTCTCCTCCCTCTCCTCCTCGTCCTCCTCCTCCTCCTCCTCCTCCTCCTCCTCTTCGTCCTCCTCCTCGTCCTTCCTCTTCTCCTCTTTCTCCTCTCTCTTCATATCTCTCCCTCCTGCTCCTGCTCCTTGCCCCTCATTCTCCTCCCTGTCCTCCTCCTCCTCCTCCTTCCTCCTTCTCCTCCTCGTCCTCCTCCTCCTCCTCCTTGTGTTCCTCCTGGTGCATAGTGCCTGGAGGCGAAAGGATCCGTCGGATGCCGCCCTCCTCCCCACCCCCAGGGCCAGCCGGCCCTGGGGGGTTTGATCAAACTAAAGCCAGGCGACTTCTGGAGCACCGCTCCAGGAGTTGCCGGAAGGTAGGGATTACCAGAAAAGAAAAGTGCGGTCCGACCAAGAGAAGAAGGGGAGAGGGGGAATCACATATTTGAGGGAAGGAGAAGGATGGAGGGGGCGGTTGCCGCGGTCCACTCTCACCAGAGTAGAAGGCTCAACGGCCTCTCCCCCTGCTCATAGGACCCACCACACGGGCGGTTCCCAGGTCAACGACGGGACCCCTCGCCTGCAAGCAGGCGTAGGGTTCCAAGTGCGTTGATCTGGGGGGCCGCCTGGAGGGGTTCCATGGAGCGTGGGGGAAGTTTGAGCCTTCTATGCGGTGGTCTGGTCAAGAGGTGTCGCGGTGGCAGGCTGAGGCTGGGTAGGCGGTTGGAACAGGGTGACGTGGGTACGAGCATGCTGGCTGTGGCCGTTGCCTGCGGCGGGTTGGCCAACGCCATGTCTGCCGGCGGCTGTGCTTCCAGTCCCTTCCACCCCAAAGCTCCAGCCCACCCGTTCCGCCGCCACACGGGTGAGGTTGAGGTACGAATCGAAGAGTTGGCTGTGGAGTGGCAGGTACCGGTATGGTAGACGATAGCAACGCTGCTGTAAGCGTTTTTGCTGAGGCTGGGTAGGCGATTGGCAAAAAGGGTGAAGTGGGTACAGGCGTGCTGGCTGTGGCCGCTACCTGCGGCGGTCCTGGCCAGCGCCATATCTGCCTGCGGCTGCGCCCCCTGTCCTTACTAACCCCAAAGCCCCAGCCCACCCGTTCCGCCGCCACACGACCGGGAAGGAGAAGGTTAGAGGAGATACCTGAGGGAATGAGAAGGGAGGGAGGGGACGGTGACCGCGGTCCACTCTCGCCAGAGCCCCCTGCTCATGCGACCCTTCACAGACGTCCCTGCTCCTCCTCCTCCTCCTCCTCCTCCTTTTCATTCTCAATCTCCTGCTCATGCTCCTTCCACTTCTCCCTGTCCTCCTCCTCTGCCCTCTCCTTCTCCTGTTCATCCCGAGTTCCGCAATGAGCGCCATGGGTGCCCGCCACCCCCGCCCACAGCGCCGAGTCGACGCTTGTCGCGGATAATAGCCCTGCGCTGAAGGCGCTTCCAAAGTACGGCGCTGTGTACCGACGAGGCCAGGTTGAACCCCGTCGGAGGAGGAGACTCAGGGGCAAAGTTAGAGGGGATGGGCTCCGGGGGGATGTACCGACCCTCAAGCGCTCATTCCTCGCCGACAGGGGCCCGATAGCCCACCCCGCCCAGGAACGTGCGGAATCGCAATCGGGGGCTCATCGCCGACCTGTCGGCGAGGTATCGTCGTGTCCAGCTCGATATTTCCTCCCCTGCGCCGTTTCCCCCCCTGACCCTCCTTCTCAAGGACCTCCCGCGCTTCTCACCGAACGCACGGTGGGTTCGGGGCTGGCCGAGCGCACGCTGGAGGGGCGCAGCTCAACCGAGCCGCTGTCCGCCGGCGGCGGACCAGCGCGCGCGCCGAGCCAGCGGGCAGCCGGTGCTGGCAAGGGCACGACGCGGAGCCAGCGGGCGTCAGCTGGACGGTGCCGCGCAGACGTGGCGAAGGCGGCGGTAGAGGGGGCCGCGGTTGCAGAGCGGCTGGCGGCCGGCGGCGGCCGGCGGCGGCGCGCGGCTGGCGGCGGCCGGCGGCGCCGCGGTCGAGAGACGGACCTCTTCTGGTCCCGTGCGGGCGCGCTGCCGCGGTGGCAGCCGGGCGGGGCGCGGTAGAAGAAGGCGGCAAGAGAAGGCCTCTGCGGGCCGCCGTTGGGCGAGGCCGCGCTGGGCGCCCTCATCGACACGTTCCTCCGCCGCCTCGGGGCGGGCGCTTGCGCGGCGGGAGGGGCCCGACCAGCAGCGCCTGGAGCTTCTGGATGCGCTGTGCAGGTGAACAGCGGGTAGGGCGACGTGCGTCTCTCAGGTGCGGCTACGGAGTGCGACCTTGGGCCGTGCGGGGAACGGATGTGCGCTTGGCGTAGGTTTCGCCCGCGGTCTCTGCGGCGGAGGTGGGCTTCGGAGGAGGTCAGGCTCAACAGCAGTACAGCTCATGCCCGTGCAACGTAAAACGAAAATGAGGAGGACGAGGAGGAGGAGGAGAAGGAAGAGGATGATGAGGAGGAGGAGGAGAAAGAGGAGGATGAGGAGGGCGAAGGAGGAGGAGGAGGAGGATGAGGAGGAGGAGGAGGAGGACAAGCAAGAGTAGGAGTCGACGTTATAGCTTGTTCGCATCCGATGCGTGTTCAGTTCAGTTCAGGGGGGGCGGGGAGGCGGAGGAAGTAGGAATAACAATCTTACGAGTAATAACAAGAGGAGGAAGAAGAGGAGGGGGCCTCCTCATCCTCCTCCCTCTCCTCCCTCTCCTCCCCTTGTCACTCCCCTCCCTCTTTGTCCTGCTGCTGCTGCCCCTCACCCTCCCAACCGCCAAGCCACGACGTAGTCGCGGCGGTGCCCAGCCCGTAGAAGAGACGTGTCTGGGGCCGGGCGCCTGAGAACTGCAGAGGGGGACAGGACGGGCACGGGGTGCGCCCAATGGTTTTTTTCTTAGGCTCAACGCTGGTGTACAGTGCGCAGCGTGCTGCTAGCACGGCTCTCTATGGGGCCTCTGAGGCAAATGGCTGCAGAGGTGGGGAAGCGTTGCTGCAAACCCGTCTCTCCCGCCAGTGCTAAACTGTGCATGCAGCTATGTTGCCAGAAATGGAATTCATACCGGTCTTGACATGATGCTCGAATGCATCACTCGATGCTCAAAGACTCGGGGCGGACAAATGATGCCACCCTCCGCATTGCTTAGATTGAACATCACACGTATTTTATGGCTACCGGTGGTGCGCCCTTCAGGGTTCCGCCAGCCCCGTGGAGGAGGAGGAGGAGGAGCAGGAGGACGAGGAGGAGGAGGGGGAGGAGGAGGAAGAGTTGAGCAGAGTACAATGAGTGAGCGTCAGCGGCTGTACATACGCATCCGCCCGTCCCAAGTCCCCTCCTCACTAGTCCCATAAGTGCATCTCTCTTCGCTACGGGACGTGCCCCTTCAAACATCAGCAGCGCCCCATGGTCCTGCCACTCAGGCGAGAGCCCCGTTTTGAAAAAGAACTGGCGTTTTTTTCCGCCGTGCAGGCTGTCAGCACGTAGGAACACACATTTCAAAAAGTGTCCAGCGATGTCCCCGCGTTGGAAATGAGCCGCCCAACATCGTGTAGCTGTTGCACAATTTGACATCTCTGGTTGCAGCCACTGGTGTATTGTAAACGCGATAGCCCGTTCATGAAAAGGGGGTGCCCTCCATCCGTGCAGCACTTGACAGCATGCTACTGCAGGTCACACGCGCACACGGGGAGGAAGCATCAAGCGAGAGCTTGGTCTGAAAACGGACTTCTTTCCATCTGCGCAGCTGGCGGAGGCTTTTAAGACTGATGTGCGCGGCGCTTAGGCGATAGCCGCATAGCGAAAACCATCCGCCTTCACCTGTACCCGGATCTAAGTGTGCGGAGCTTAGGCGAGAGCGCATTTCGGAATCGTCCGTGCATCGGTCGGGAACTTCAAGCTTCAGAATCGGAAGCGGTGGGGAAGTCTCAGGCGAATCGCCCAGCCCGCCCTATACCGACGCGGCTGGTGGTACGACGAGGAGGAGGTATCGATAAGGTCGGGCGAAGAGAACTATGCACATGCACCGGTCCTGGCCAGGCCCATCCTTGGCCCCAGGATCGGTGCATATGACTTCCTGGCCAAGGCAGGAGGGCGTATGCACCGATCTTGGGCTCAGGATGGACCTGGCCAAAATCGGTGTATGTGCATGGTTCTTTTTCCTCTATAAGGACGAGGAGATGGAGTGCTCCCTCCTCTGCACGACCCCCCAGCCCGTGCCCCCCTGGTTGACCGCAAGGTGATGCGGAAGTACGGCCTTGTGCAATACCGCCGCTTCCTCAGCGCCTTCAAGGCGTGGCGCCAGTGGCGCCAGCGGGGGTAGCGGGCGAAGGTCAGGGAAGCGGTATTGGGTTGGGGCTGTGAAGATCAGGCCGAGGCGCGACGCGTTCTGTTCCAGAGATCCTGGCTCCTCCTCGTTTTCCCGTATCCTCCGCGTCCCTGGCTCCTCCTCGTTGTCCCAGGGCCGCAGACTTTCTCTCTTCCCGTATCCTTCTCCTGGTCCTCTTCCCTCTCGTTCCTCTCCTCATCCTCTTCGCCTCCTTCAGCCTCCTCATCCAAGCAACTCTTACGGGCATCGTTTCTGGATGGGCTGGTGGGGATGAGCGAAGCATCAATAATCATTTACAGAAATGGGTTTCCCTGCCTGGGCCTCCACAGCAGATCACCAGAGGTCCCGGGCGGCGCCGTGATCTAGTTTTCGACAGCAGTCGGGAGCACCGCAGCCAGGGTGAAACGTCGATGCCGTTAGTGTGTCCCTTCCGTCTTCGGGTCCCCGGGCCTGCGAAAGTTCGACACTGACTGGAAACAATGGTCGCTGGAGTGGAGTTGAGAGATCTGGGGGGCCGATGCCAAAGACAACGTAATGACCGTGGACGCCTGGGAAGGGGCTGGGAGGATGGGGAGGAGGGTCGAAGAGGGGAAGGGAGGGGAGGTGGGGAAGGATGATGATGACGCTGATGATGATGATGATGATGATGATGATGATGATGATGATGCTGATGATGCTGATGATGATGCTGATGATGATGCTGATGATGATGATGATGATGATGATGAGGAGGAGGAGGAGGAGGAGGAGGAGGAGGAGGATAGAGAGGGGCACAAGCAGATGTGGAGTGCCAATCATGCTGACAGTCTGCTCTCCCCTCTTGGTTGTGGGACAGACTACAAGTAGAAGAGGGGAGAGAATTTGTTCCCAATCATCCTGTGTCAAGAAGGTCCTCGTTTTGAAGAGACAGCGCCCCGCGTTCCTTATTCCTCACTCCTCCTTCCCCTCCTCCCTCTTCCCGTCCCTGCCTCTGTCCATGTCGGCACACCCCTTACACGTTTCGTGGCCTCACAGCGAGGTCCACGGAGTGCCTCCGTGGCGCAGTTCGCATGTGGGCGTCACGCCTGTTTCGGCACACCCTTCGCGCGTTTTGTGGCCTTATAGAGAGCCCCACCTACTGCCCCAGTGGCGCAGTTCGCTTGCGGGCGTGGCGCCCGTTTCGGCACACCCCTTACACGTTTCATGATCCCGTAGAGAGCTCAACCAAGTGCTTTCGTGGCGCAGTTTGCATGTGGGCGTCACGCCCGTTTCGGCACATTCCTCACTCGTTCCGTGGCCCCATAGGGAGCTCCACCTACGGCCGCCGTGGCGCAATTTGCATGCGGGCGTGGCGCCCGTTTCGGTACACCACTCGCGCGTTTCGTGGCCTCATAGGGAGGTCCACCGAGAACCTCCATGGCGCAGTTCGCATGTGGGTGTCACGCCCGTTTCGGCACACCCTTCACGCGTTTCGTGGCACCATAGGGAGCTCCACCTAAGGCCCCAGTGGCAACGTTCGCTCGCGGGCGTCGCGCCCGTTTCGGCACGCCCCTCACATGTTTCCGTGGCCCCATATGGAGCTTCACTTACGGCCCCAGTGGCGGTGTTCGCATGTGGGCGTCACGCCCGTTTCGGCACCGAGGATCCCAGTGCCCGCCAAGCGAAGGCGCATCCTTTTCTCTCTCTCTCTCTCTCTCCCTCAGGCTTCATCTCTCCATCTCTCCTGCTCCTTCTCCCTGGTCACCCATCCCTTTCTTTGTCCTCCCCCTGTCACATTTGGGTCACCCACCCGCGCTGCATGCATGTGACTCATGCTTCTGCAACTATCTCCACCTTCTTCCTCCTCTGTCCCCTGGGTGCCAGCCCACCTCACGACTTCGTCTGGCACGGCATGGTGCAGCATAGTTCATTCGACGCACCATCATCGTGACATTGGAGTGGGGACAGGATCCGAGGCGCATGAACCGACACCTGTACCGAACGCTTGAACTGGCAGAGGTGGCCGTGAAGACATGTGTCGAACGCACACCAACTACCATGTCAGGTGTAATCGGAAGGTACGTTGTACCACTCCATTACCACTCCATACAAGGTGGGACTCCCCGGCCTTCACCAGGACCGGCTTACAAGGACAGGTGAGCCCACGTGCCCCGCCCGATACATCAAGGATAGTGCCTACCCTTAGGGGCATCTGCCCTGCACCACAATCCCCCTCGGTCTCCGTCTCCGTCTCCTCCTCCTCCGCCTCCTCCTCGCTCCTCTTTCCCTTCCCTCGTCGGGCAGGCCCTGGGCCTCTGCTCCGTGGTGGAGAAGGAGATCTTCGTCGTCCACGGAGGCCCCGCCCCGAGGGAAACTGAGCAGCAAGGACCCACCAGCGGCGCGGGGAGGTTCGAGGCCGAGCGGTGTCTTCCTCGTCCTTCTCATCTCCCTCCTCTTCCTCCTCCTCCTCCTCCTCCTCCTCCTCCTCCTCCCTCTCTTCCTCTTCCTCTTCCTCCTCCTCTTCCTCCTCTTCCTCCTCCTCCTCCTCCTCCTCCTCCTCCTTCGTTCCCTCTCCATTTTCCTCCGTGCTCTTCCTTCTCCTCCTCCTCCTCCCCTTCTCCTCCTCCTCCTCCTCCTCCTCCTTCTTCTCCTTCTCCTGCTCCTTCTCCTTCTCGTTCTCCTTCTTTTCCTCCCTCCTTCCTTCTCCCTCCTTTCTCCTCCCTGCTTTCCTCTTTTCTCCTCCCTACTTCCTCCCCCTCCACCTGCTCCTCCACCTCCTCTCCTGTTCCTTTTCCTCCTCCTTTCCCCTCCTTCTCGTCTTCCTCCTTCTCCTCCTCCTCCACCTCCTCCTCTTCCCCTTCCTTCTCCGTCCTCCACCTCCTCCTTCTCTCTCCTCCTCCTCTTCGTCTTACCCATCCTGCCCTCTCCTCCTCTTCGGGGACGCTCGGCCTCCCTTCTCCTCCTCCTCCTCCTCCTCCTCCTCCTCCTCCTCCTCCTCCTCCTCCTCCTCCTCCCCCTCCTCTTTCTCCTCCTTCTCCTCCTTCTCGTCCTGCTCCGCTTGGCCTCTCTTCCTCCTCCTCTTCCTCTTGTGAGGACGAGGGATTCTTGGGAGTTCTAGGAAGGTTTCGCGGATTCTCGCAGGCCCTAGGGGCCTCCGGGAGGAAGAGGATGAGACGGAGGATGAGGAAGAGGAGGAGGAGGAGGCGGAGGAGGAGGAGGAGGAGAAGGGGAGGAGGGCAAGGGAAGAGCGGGGGAGGGGATGGGAGGGGAAGAAACGCGAAAAGGGGGAGGCGTGTCAGACTAGAGGCTCTTTCTCTGCTCCTCTTCCCTCTCCTTTCCTCTCTCTCGCTCCCTCCCTTCCCACTCTGTCCCTCTCCCCCTCACCCCCTTCCCCGCTCCACCTCTCCCCCAAGCTCTCTGTCTCTGTCCCTGTTCCGGTCTCTGTCGCTGCCTCTGCCGCTGCCTGCCTGCCGGCCTGCTATCCTGCCTCTCCCGCTCGGCCGCGCTCCCTCCGCCGCAGGCCTCACGCGGGTGAAGTCTCTCTCGATAGACTACATCAACTCCATAGGCACCCCGCGGGCCGCTCGGCGGCGAAATCCGAATACTTCCCTCTCCGATCAACGATTCAGGCAACTCGATGGGCGGCATGCCTAGGGTTCGGAAGGCGTCGATTGTTTTCGTCGGCGGCGAGGCAGAGTTGGCTGCACCAGCGAGGAGCCAGACGGGGGTGCCGTAAAGCGAATTAGCCAGCTTGCACGAGGGGAAAGCGGGGAGGCGAAGCGGCCGCGGAGGAGGGGGGGCGAGGAGGCCGCTTAGGGGCGGACGGGTCTGCACCTGAGCATGCTGGCGCGGCCAGCCCCGCCGGCGGGGACCATGGAAGTCGTCGAACACAACGAAATACGAACCCTGCCCCCGCCCCCATCGATTCAGGATAATCGATTGTTGGCGGGGGTAGGGTTCGGCTGTCACCACCCAGCCGCGGAGCGGGCGCTGGCTTACCGCGCGCATGGTGGCGCGCGGCAGGGGCGACTGGGCGGGGGCGTGGTAGGGCTTTGGCGGCGCGCCCAGGGGGGACGTTTAAGAGTTTCGGGTTCGCTGTTCGAGGTTTTCGGGGATTTTCGGTGGTCCTCGCCGGTCTTCCAGCCTCGGGATGCGTTCCAGCGGCAGCGCCTCGTCGAGAGGCCTCCCCGGGTGGCTGGATCGTCCCGAACCGCCCCCAGAGACCCGAGCAGTGACCCGAAAGCCAGACGACGAGACGATGATCATCGAGGGGGCCAGCCTTGTCAGACGGCGGCGGGGCTTCGCAGAAGCCCTCCCACCCTCCGAGAGGCCTATGTTGCGGCTTCGGAGGGGGCTTGGGAGGCTTTTTGGGAGTCGTGGGGGCTTCTGAGAAGCCCCGCCGCCTTCTGAGGAGGCCGGCCCCCTCTGCATTCCCCCCAGGGTGCGCCGCCCAGGAACTGTTGCAGTTTTTCATGGGCGCGCCATGATCCTGGCTTACCGCAGAGTCCCCGTCTGGGGGACCCTGAGGGAGGGGCCCGTGCCTCCAGAGGATCCCGTGCCGCCAACGTCCTGATGGGAATGCTAAGGCGTGTCTTTTCGCCGCTTTCGGCCTTGGGGATCGTGAAGCAGCGTCTCAGGATGACAAGCCGGTAGCCGAGAGGGAGGGGGTCAAGAGCTCGTGTGGGGCCCGCGCGGCTCGAGGTCGGCCAAGAGGGGGGTGATGACTGGGGGGGCATGTCACGGCCAGGGCTATGGTACTGATAGGATCATCCTACGGGTGATAAGGAGGTTTTTCGGGGGGGGGGGTAGGGGAAGGCGGTCGATTTGCGATGGCTCTGGGTTCTTTTGCGGTTTCTTCCACCTTCCTATTGTCGCACACATCTGCCCATTTATCGATCGGCACATCGATCGCATTGTCTATGCAGGACACTCAGGTGAGTGTATATCTATAGAGATATGTGTGGAGATGTCTGGCTATCTGTCTATGTACCTACATATATACATACACATATTTGTATATATATATATATATATATATATATATGTATATATACATATATATATATATATATATATATATATATAGCTCGCCCCCCCCCCCAGCGCACCCCAAACCACCCACGACCACAAATCCATCATTGATCGTTTGCTCCTGCTGCTGCTCCTCCTCCTCCTCCTCCTCTTCCTCCTTTCCCTCCTCCTGCTTCTCTGCTTCTTCCTCTGTTTCCTCTCTTTTCTTTCTCCTCCTCCTCTCATCCTCCTCCTGCTGCTCCTCCTCCTCCTCCTTATGAGAAGCCTTACAAAGGGGGCTGCTCTCTGAGGAAACCATATGAAAACACAGATATTCCTGATATGTTTGAATGCTTTGGCAAGGAAACCATATGAAAACACAGATATTCCTGATATTTTTGATGGTTTTCGTTAGGAAACCTGGTGAAAACACAGATATTCCTGATATTTGTTGGTTTTCTGGAAAAGGGCGCCCCTCCCCCTGCTCCCTCCCCAGGTCCACGCCCCTCAGGGACAATGCGCCAGGCAGGAACACCTGTGAAAACACAACTATTCCTAATATTTTGAAAGGTTGTCGCACAGAAACCTTGTGAAAACACAGATATTATTGATTTGTTTTTGGTTTCTGTAAGGAAACCATATGAAAACACAGATATTCCTGATATTTTTGGTGGTTTTCGTTAGGAAACCATGTGAAAAAACAGATATTCCTGATACTTTGTGGTTTTCTTGATGCGGGCGCGCTGCAAAGGCTGGTGGCGCAAGAGGAAGAGGGGCGCCCGTCTCCAGAAAACCACAAAATATAAGGAATATCTGTGTTTTCAAAGGGTTTCCTAACGAAAACCATTAAACATATCAGGAATATCTTTGTTTTTCACAGGGTTTCCTTATGAAAACCGTCAAATATATCAAGAATATCTGTGTTTTTATATGGTTTTCTGGTCAAAAACTTCAAACATATCAAAATTACCTGCGTTTTCATACGAGTTCCCTTACGAAAACGATTAAAACTATCAGGCGCGTGTGTGTGTGTGTGTGTGTGTGTGTGTGTGTGTGTGTGTGTGTGTGTGTGTGTGCGTGCGTGCGTGCGTGTGTGTGTATGTGTGTATGTGTGTGTGTGTGCGTGTGTGTGTGTGTGCGTGTGTGTGCGTGTGTGTGTTACAAGGCTTCCTCACGACAGCGGCCGCAGCATGGACGGGACTTGTGTTTTCACAAGGTGTCCTTACCAACGCCTTATGGACCCTCTGTGTCTAGCTTTGGGCAGCAGACCTTGCTCAGCCGATCGGGAGACGTGGGCAGCAAACGGTGAGGAAAGGAAGAACCCAGTGGTGCTACTGGAACAAGGGCGAGGACCTGTGGGCGCAGACGGGCAATATGCTTACCGCTCTGTTCCAGCAGCAGCACGAGTGAGCGAGCCCATCTGCCGCTGCAGAGGCACTGCATACCTCCGTCTCAAATGCCACCTACCCTGGCCCCGCACTGCTTCCCGCACGGCGAAATGTTGGGCCAGCGCAGCGAGAGTGCCCAAGCGATATGTGTGCGGACGTGCATATTGGTTCTGAGGTTCGAGAAAAACTACGTAGTCTGCCCGCATGGAAAGTCCGCCCGCAAGGGTATGATCAGGAGCAGCCGTCGCCGTCGTCGCGTCGTCGTCGTTGATTCAGCCCCCGCCCCCCTGCGGTTACCCCCGCCCCCGCTGTGTCCTGCCGCCGCTATTGATCAGGCTTGCACAGGGTGTCCGAATACATTCGCACGCGCGCAAGCCCCTGGTATATCTCTGCTCATGACCAACCTCCCCGCCCTCGGAATGAAGTCCCTGAGGGCGCACTTGGAGGTCGAGGGGGCGGACAGCGAGAAGATCCAGCAGGTATTCGAAAAGGTCCGCGGCCACGGCTCGGCCGTCCCGATGTACCAGACGGCGTTGCACCCAGAGGAATTCCAGGACGATCCCCCAGCTCTCTACTCTGTAGGGGATCTCCCCCTCATGCCGTCTGAAGGTTGCAAGAAGATGAAGCATGCCTTTGCCGTTGTCTTGAACTACCAGGGGGACATCGACATGGCCGCGGTGCGGGAGGCCATGGCGGTCAACGACTACAATGGTCTGCCAGAGCTATTGCGCCCCAGAACAAACTGGGAAGCCCTTTACACGATGCAGTTGGCACTGGTGCCCGCTGGCGACGGCGACGGGACAGACACCATCAAGTACTTTCTGTTCTCGGGCCCGCAGCAGTTGGTCGACGTCGAGAACCGCCTCCTGCGTGATAATGAAGTGTTGTACACGCTATCTTGGGGCAAGGGAGCGGACGTCAAGACGCCGTGGAAAGTCTTGGTCTACATGATGGATCGGCTCGGTGGCGCGCACTCCCGTTACCACCTACCCCCGCAGGAGAAGGGCGAAAAGGATAAGAAGACGTGCCTTCCCCAGGACATCATCGTATCCCAGTACCAGTTCGTTAAGGACAACGCCCCGCGCGGCAACTTCGATTGCGAACAGATGATGTGGATCGACTTCCAGCTGAACGACCCGCAGAGCCCCATCCACAGCTGGAAAGAGGGGAAGATTAAGGAGGTTCTCTCGCACATTAAGGACCAGGGCATTCAGGCGAGAAAGATCACGTACCACCCCATCTTCATCTTCGACACAGGGGGCGAGGGCGTCGAGCGCGCGAAGCGCATCGTGCCTACTTTCAAGAGCCACTCCTGCCTCATGGTCGGCGAGCCTGGCGAGGGGAAGACGCCGTGCCTGGAGACGCTGGCATTCGCCATGGGCGACTACTACGCAGACAAGCTGGGGGGCCGCGGCTTGGCCTCGTTCAGAGAGGGGCCAGGCCTGGATTTCTTCAGGGCCGAAGAGGGCACGAAGCACTGCCCGTGCGTCTTTGATGACGGCGACTTGTTCGAGCAGCGCCCGAAGACGTTGAAGGCTTTCTTGGGCGTCGGCCAGTTCCAGGCGATGACGAGGGAGCGGTGGGGGGCTGCCGAGTTCGTTCGGGGTCAGGCGCGATTCGCCGCGGAGAACATGTACGGCTGTCCCCACCATGGACGCGTGGCGCGGTCTGTGCATCTTGTCGCCAGCTGAGGCCAGGCAGAAGCGAAACCAGTACTTCTTCGACATGCTCAAGCGCACGTTCCCCAAGGACATGTCCAAAGCGAACGTCATGGCCCTCTTGAAGCGGTCCTCCGCGGTCGTGAACACCCCCAATGACGCGTTCGAGCGCTTGGCGGGTTTGGACTCGGACGTGACGAGGGCCCCGAAGGTTGGCCACTACATTACCAAGGCAGCGGGGAATATTCTCTACGACTACATCCACAACGGCGTGATGCGGGACGCCGAGGAATACAACTCGCTGAGGGACAAGCAGCTCCGCTTCATGAAGGCGCTGCTGGACAAGGGTTCCGTGCCCCTGCCTCTCTCGGTCAAGGATGAGCAGCCGCCTGACGGCGCCGAGGGCGGCAGTAGTTCGTCGGCGGCCCGCGAGCCCCTCCCGCCCTTGCCCGAGCGCATCTGCTGGGCGAGGTCGTTCGGGAGCATCCCGGAGGTCGAGATCGACCTCTCGAGCTCGCCCGAAGAGGCCCGCGGCGCCGCCGCCGCGCCCAGTAGCCAGGACCTCGCCGCTGCGCTCGCCGATGCAGACAACGGCGATCCGCTCGGCCTGGGCGGCGGAATGAATGCCGATGCGTCGGAATGAGCGGGCGGCCGCTTCGGCGGGGGGCAGCCAGCGGCCAACGCTGCCCCTCGATATTATAAATGCTGATCGATTGTACACTGGCTGCCCCGACTATGCCAAAGACGAGGGAGTCGCAGCATCAACCACAAACGCTACCTTCCAGAAAACGTTGTCGCCACGTCGTCGTCACCCTCATATTCTTTGTGAACTTGTTCTTCCTTTCCTCACCGTTTGCTGCCCACGTCTCCCGATCGGCTGAGCAAGGTCTGCTGCCCAAAGCTAGACACAGAGGGTCCATAAGGCGTTGGTAAGGACACCTTGTGAAAACGCAAGTCCCGTCCATGCTGCGGCCGCTGTCGTGAGGAAGCCTTGTAACACACACGCGCACACACACGCGCACACACACGCGCACACACGCACACACATACACACATACACACGCACGCACGCACACACACACACACGCGCCTGATAGTTTTAATCGTTTTCGTAAGGGAACTCTTATGAAAACGCAGGTATTCTTGATATGTTTGAAGTTTTTGACAAGAAAACCATATACAAACACAGATATTCTTGATATTTTTGATGGTTTTCATAAGGAAACCATGGTTTTCATAAGGAAACCATGTGAAAACACAGATATTCCTGATATTTTTTAATGGTTTTCGTTAGGAAACCTTGTGAAAACACAGATATTCCTGATATTTTGTGGTTTTCTGAAGACGGGCGCACCTCTTCCTCTTGCGCCACCAGCCTTTGCAGCGCGCCCGTATCAAGAAAACCACAAAATATAAGGATTTTTTTTTTTTTTTTTTTTTTTTTTTTTTTTTTTTTTTTTTTTTTTTTTTTTTTTTTTTTTTTTTTTTTTTTTTTTTTTTTTTTTTTTTTTTTTTTTTTTTTTTTTTTTTTCACAGGGTTTCCTAACGAAAACCACCAAACATATCAGGCATATCTGTGTTTTCATATGGTTTCCTTACAGAAACCAAGAAATATCAATAATATCTGTGTTTTCACAAGGTTTCTGTGCGACAACCTTTCAACATATTAGGAATAGTTGTGTTTTCACAGGTGTTCCTGCCTGGCGCATTGTCCCCGAGGGGCGTGGACCTGGGGAGGGAGCAGGGGGAGGGGCGCCCTTTTCCAGAAAACCAACAAATATCAGGAATATCTGTGTTTTTCACAGGGTTTCCTAACGAAAACCATCAAACATATCAGGAATATATGTGTTTTCATATGGTTTCCTTGCCAAAGCATTCAAACATATCAGGAATATCTGTGTTTTCATATGGTTTCCTCAGAGAGCAGCCCCTTTTGTAAGGCTTCTCATAAGGAGGAGGAGGAGGAGCAGCAGGAGGAGGATGAGAGGAGGAGGAGAAAGAAAAGAGAGGAAACAAAGGAATAAACAGAGAAGCAGGAGGAGGGAAAGGAGGAAGAGGAGGAGGAGGAGGAGGAGGAGCAGCAGCAGGAGCAAACGATCAATGATGGATTTGTGGTCGTGGGTGGTTTGGGGTGCGCTGGGGGGGGGGGGCGAACCATATTATATATATATATATATATATATATATATATATATATATCTCTGTATATATCAGTATATCAATCAATCTGGCACGCTGGCACCGCTTGTTACTTATCACGATTGTGACATGAGCGAAGCGATGTGACATGCTGGTTTTCGCTACATGCTGGTGCACCATGGCGCGATGCCAGCGTCACTTGGTGGCATGCAGTGTATGTATCTATCTACCTACGTATCTACCTGCATACATACATATATGTGTATATCTATATCTCTGCCTATCTATCCATACATGTATCCATCTATGGATCCTCAGGATAAACATCAGGACAAGGATCCAGACACTCATTGGGATAACCATCGGGCCAACCATGAGGACAACCACCAGGACAGCCATCGGAACAACCATCGGGGCAACCATCGGGACAGCCATCGGGACAATCATCGGGACAACAATCGGGGCAACCATCGGGACAACCATCGGGACAACCATCGGGACAACCATCGGGACAACCGTCGGGACAACCATCGGCACAACCATCGGCACAACCATCGGCACAACCATCGGGACAACCACCGCGACAATCATCGGCGCAACCATCGGGACAACCACCGGGACAACCACCGGGACAACCACCGGGACAACCACCGGGACAACCACCGGGACAACCATCGGGACAACCATCGGGACAACCATCGGCACAACCATCGGCGCAACCATCGGGACAACCGCCCTGACAACCATCGGGACAACCATCGGGACAACCATCGGGACAACCATCGGGACAACCGCCGGGTCAACCGCCGCGACACGAATCGAAACCGAAACCGATTTCCCGATTGGGGTCACTTGTGTTCACACCCCCCAACCTCCGATCTCCCTAGATCTCATGGCCTCCTCTTGCCCTGCCAGTCCTCCGTCCGTTTCGTAACAATGGCAGTGCCTATAGGCCTCTCGATGGCCATCGGATTTTGTCTTGCTTCCTGAGTGCGCAGGACACTCCAAGGGGAGTCCAGGCTTCATGCAGCCGTCAGTCGTCCCAAACTCAACGTGCGTTGTGGACCAAAATGTATGAAAGATGTGCCCCAATCGTCCGCGCGCGTGCCTCGGGCCATGATTTGCGACCCCCCCTCTTGGACCCCCTCCCTCTTGGCCGTCGCTGGGCGGAGGGGATGAGAAGGGGGCAGATATCGGAGGCGTTGGAGGCCAGGAGGGGCAGGGCTTCGTCCTCCTCGCCCTCGTCGTTCCCGCCGCTCTGTGGCCTTCGGGGACCCTTCTAGTCGTTAGGGCCTGGCGCAACTCGAAGAGCTTGCCAGTCTGGGCAGAGTTTTTTTTGTGGTGCGTGGGGGGTGTTCTAGTCGGTTAGTTCGTTAGTTTGTTTGTATGTTTGTTAGAGTCGCGTTTTTCCAATTAAAATGCTCCTCCCTGGGCTCCCACCATGTCTTTTAACAAGGAAAGTCTGGGGTCTCCAAATTATGTTGTTGGCACAAGATTTGCAACAACAGCGGCTCCCGCCTGAGAGATCCTCACAATTTATACCACAATCCCGCTTTCGTGCGGGACTTCCTTACAAATTATGCAGGAAGCGCGCTCTCGCGTGGGACTTACTGGTAATTTATTCACACGCCGCGCCCTCGAAGCTCAGGAACCGCGCTCTCGATTTTGTTTGTTGTCATGATTTATGTTGGAATCGCGCTATCGCTCGAGACTTCCTCGCGATTCATGCAGGACTCACGCTTCAGCAACCCGCCTGCTCGACCTAGCCTCCTGGGCCCGCGTTACCCGCCCATTAGGGTCTACCCGCCTGATCTGCCCGTCTGGTTCTGCCACGTGTTTTCTGCTCCTGGCCCCCCTCCTGCTACTGTCTCTCGTGTTCCATCCTTCTCCCTCCTCCTTGTCCATTTCTTCCATCCGTCCTCACTTCCCTTGCTTAAGGGAGTGCACCGAATACGCGTGGCAGGTAAAGAAGATATACCCCAAGGGGGTACAATTGAAGTCCGAGGAGGCGTGTATCGAGGGATTTGGATGTACGTGTTGGATGGTAAGCGAGCAGATAAGAGTGAATAGCCTTCAAGTGTTGTTGTTTGGGTGGTTGTTGTTGTTGTTGTTGTTGTCGTTGTTGTTGTTATTGTTGTTGTCGTCGTTGTTGTTGTGGTTGTTGTGGTTGTTGTGGTGGTTGTTGTTGTTGTTGCTGCTGCTGCTGCTGTTGTTGTTGTTGTTGTTGTTGTTGTTGTTGTTGTTGTTGTTGTTGTTGTTGTTGTTGTTGTTGTTGTTGATGATTTTTCATTTTCGAGAATATTGCCAAGGCCTTACGGCCAGTGCCGCCGACCCTGGATACCTCGGCCCTCGAGGGTGACGGGATGCGTGATACGACGTCGGAGGTAAATGAAGACGTGGCGGAGGAGGAGGCGGAAGAGGAGGAGGAGGAGGAGGAGGAGGAGGAGGAAGGAGGAGGAGGAGGAGGAGGAGGAGGAGGACGGGGAGGAGGATGAGGAGGAGGAAGGGGAGGAGGAGGGGGAGGAGGAGGAGGGAGGAGCAGGGGGAGGAGGAGGAGGAGGAGGAGGAGGAGGAGGAGGAGGAGGAGGAGGACGAGGGGAGGAGAAGGGGAGGAGAGGAGAGAGGAGGAAGGAGGAGGAGAAGAGGGGGGGATGAGGAGGAGGGGAGGAGGGGGGGAGGAGGAGGAGGAGGAGGAGGAGGAGGAGGAAGGAGGAGGAGGAGGAGATGAGAGAGAGGAGGGGGGGAGGAGGAGGAGGAGGAGGAGAGGAGGAGAGGAGAAGGAGGAGGAGGAGGAGGAGGAGGAGGAGGAGGAGGAGGAGGAGGAGGAGGAGGAGAGGAGGAGGAGGGGGAGGGGGAGGGGGAGGGGGGAGAGGGAGGGAGAGGGTCGCCCGGGGGGATGCGTATCTGCCCCCCCCCCTCCCCCCGGTGGGGAGGGTAGGGAGGGGCTTCGCCACGACTACGATTTCCTTCTGGTTCGTGTTCGATTTCCTTTTATTTCTGGCGACGACGATGACGACGACGACGACGACGGCGGTGATCCACGCAAGACGACGACACCGGGATGCGTCTTCCACACTCGGACAGGGTCGGCGGATTTTTTGTTCATCCCCCCCACCGGTGCACATGGTGTTTTTCAATCGACATGCTCTTCCTGGGGCTCGCACCTTGTTTTTTATCAGAGGAAGTCTTCGTGCTCAAACTGGGCCCCTGGCCCCCGTGTTACAACAACAACGGCTCCCGCTTGAAACCACCCCACAATTTATTCAAAAACCGCGCTCTGTCGCTGGACTTTTTCACAATTAATGCAGGAATCGCGCTCTCGCGCGGGACTCCCTTGCAATGTATTCATACAAGCCGCGCCCTCGACGCTCTGGAATCGCGCTCTCGCTCTGGCCTTTTCCATGTTTTCCTTGGTAATCGCGCTGTCGCTCGAGACCTCCTCGTGATTTCATGCAGGACTCATGCTTCAGCAACCCGCCTGCACCTGGCCGCCAGGGCCTGCCTTCCCGACTCGCCCGCTAGGGTCTGCCTGCCCGATCTGCCCGTTTGGTTTTGCCACGTGTTTTCCGCTCCTAGCCCCCCTCCTGCGAATCCCGTGCTCCATCCTTCTCCCTTCCCCCTCCATCCGTCCTCTCTTCCCTTGTTTTAGGGGCTGCACAATTTACATGCGGCAGGTAAGGATGATACACCCCGTCGGAGGGGGTACGATCGAAGACGAGGAGGGCGGGTACCGAGGGTTTGGGGTATACGTATTGTAGGGCACGCGAGCAGATAGGAACGAACATTTCAAGCATGATTGTTGCGCTTAAATGTTTGAAGAATAGTTATTGTTGATCACCCCCTCCTGTAACCGGTTTATTGTGAAGGCCTGACGGCCGGTGCCGCCGACCCTAAAAGACATCGACGACGACCATGAGTGGGAGGAGGAGGATGAGGAGGAGGAGGAGGAGGAGGAGGCGGAGATCAGGAGGAGGAGGAGGATGAGGAGGAGAAGGAGGAGGACAAGGACTCCCCCCTGGGACCCTCCACCCCTGGGGAGGAGGACCAGAGGAGGACCAGCGTGGGAAGGGGAAGGGGAGAGGGAGGAGGACCCCCAGGCACGGATGCGTATCTGACTTCCCTCCGCCCCTGGGGTTCTTCCCCACCTGGGGAGGAGGACCCGAGGAGGACGGGCGCGCCGGAAAAGGACCGGCGGGGGAGAGGAGGACCCCCAGAGGCGATGCGAATCTGACCCCCCCCCTCCCCCCGCGACCTCCCGCCCTCGCCAGGGAAGGGACAAATGGAATGGGTTTCCCTTTGAAGTAATGAGGACGTGGATGGAATTCCCCCTCAAGCTGCGAACCCGTTCCCCGAACGAGAAAGGGTGCTCTCTCTCTCTCTCTCTCTTTATCTCTCCCCCGACGGGAGAGGAGGATGAGAAGGAGGGGACGAAAGAATGCTCCCCGTCGACGGGACTGGACAGACACCCGACACGCGGACAGGGCCGGCGGATTTGTCACTTGAAGTGCCCCTCCCGGGGCTCGCACCCTGTTTTTTTATCAGGGAAAGTGTGGTGTCACCAAACTGTTCCCCTGGCCCCCGGTTTACAACAACATCGTCTCCCGACGATTTATTGAGGATGCGCGCTCTGTCGCGGGACTTCCTCACACTTTGTGCAGAAATCGCGCTCTTGCGCGGGACTTCTTTGCAATGTATTCCTTCACCGCGCCTTCGACAGTCAGGAAATGCGCTCTCGCTTTTTGTTTTTTTCGCGATTCACTTTGGAATCGCGCTATCGTTCGAGACCTCCTCGCGATTCATGTTGTATTCGCGCTTCAGCAACCCGCCTGCTCGACCTGGCCTCCTGGGCCCGCCTTTCCGACCCGCCCGTGAGGCTCTACCCGCCCGACCAGCCCGTGTGGTTCTGCAGCGTGTTTTCCGCTCCGAGCCCCCTTCTTGCGAATCCCGTGCTCCATCCTTCGCCTTCCCCCTTCCATTCGTCCTCCTTTCCCCTGTTTTAGGGGCTACACAAATTACATGCGGCAGGTGAGGATGATATGCCCCCAGAGGGGGTACGATCGAAAAAGAAGAGGGCGGGTATTGAGGGTTTGGGATATACGTGTTGAACGGCACGCGAGCAGGTGAGAACGAACAATTTTCATGTTTATGTTATTGTTGTTGTTGTTGTTGTTGTTGTTGTTGTTGTTGTTGCCGCTGCTGCTGCTGCTGCTGCTGCTTCTGTTGTTGTTGTTGTTGTTGTTGTTGTTGTTGTTGTTGTTGTTGTTGTTGTTGTTGTTGTTGAACTCTAATTGCTGAAGAATAATTATTGTTGATCCCCCCCTCCGGCGGACATTGTATTTTTTCAATTGAAGTGCCCCTTCCGGGGCTCGCACCCTGTTTTTTATCAGGGAAAGTCGTGGGCATCAAACTGCGTTGTTGGCCCCCCGGACAACAACAACAACGGCTCCCGCCTGATACTTCCTCCAAATTTACTCAGGACCCCCGCCCCCGCCTGGGACTTCCTCGCAGTTTACTCAGGCGGAGGCGCTCCCGCCTGAGACTTCCTCGCAAATTACTCCGGAGCCCCGCGCTCCCGCCTGGGACCCCGGGCGGCCTCCCCGGGTCGGCCTCCCACCTCCCTCCCTCCTCCCTCCTCCCTCCTCCCTCCTCCCTCCTCCCTCCTCCCTCCCCTCCTCCCTCCCTCCTCCTCCCTTCTCCCTCCCCTCTCCTGCCTCCCTCCTCCGTCCTCCCGTCTGCCTCCTCCCTCCCCTCTCCTGCCTCCTCCCTCCTCCCTCCTGTTTCTCCTCTCTCCTTCCTCGTCCCTCCTCCAAACTCCCTCCTCCCTCCCTTCCTCCCCCCTCTCTCTTTCTCTCCCTCTCTCTCTCTCTCTCTCTCTCCCTCTAAATCGTCCTCCCCCCTCCGCGTCCCGTCCCTCCTAGCATCTTCCCTCCTCCCTCGTCCCTCCCTGCTCCCTTCCCTCCTCCCTCGTCCCTCCGCCCGCCCTTCCAAAGAGAAATAATCCCCCTAAAGGGGGTACGTTCGAATACTAAGAGGGCGGGTATCGAGGGTGTGCCTCGTGATTCATTCAGGATTCACCCTTTAGTCACCCGCCCGCCAGGTTTCGCCCGCCCGATCCGCCTGTTACAGCCCGCCCGTTCGCTCTCTTGGCATCTCGCCCGCCCGCTTTAAGCCACCGCCCGCCCGACCCGCCAGCGAGGGTCCGCCGCCCGACCCGTCCGTTGGCGTCCGCCCGCCCCGCCAGCCCGACCCGCCCCTCAGAGTCCGCCGCTCGACCCGTCTGTCTGGTTCGTCCGTTTGTTTACCTCCTCTTTTGCCCCCCTCCCCTCCTGCTAACCTCTTTCGTCCTCCATCCATCCTCCCCCCCTTGCCCCTTCCCTCCTCCCTCCCTCCCCCCACTCTTTTCCTCCTCGCTCTCCCTTCCTCCTTCCCCCTGCTCTTCCTGTTTTAGGGGCTGCGCCAACTACACGTGGCGAGTAAAAAAGATATACCCCCAAAGGGGTATGACCGAAGACGAAGAGGGTGGGTATCGAGGGTTTGGGATTTACATATTGAGTGACGCGCGCGCATATAAGAGCGATCAGTCTTAAGATGATTGTTGTTGTTGTTGTTGTTGTTGTTGTTGTTGTTGTTGTAAATTATGTTTGTTGCTGCTGCTGTTGTTGTTGTTGCTGTTGTTGATGCTGTTGTTGTTATGGTTGTTGGTCTTGTTGTTGTTGTTGTTGTTGTCGTTGTTGTTGTTGTTGTTGTTGTTGTTGTTGTTGAGGTGGTGGAAGTAGTTGTTGTTGAACTTCCACGATTGAAAAAGAATGATGGTTGATCCTCCCTCCGGTGCACATTGTATTTTCCAATTGAAGTGCCCTTCCGGGCGCTCGCACTTTGTTTTTTGTATCAAGGAGAATCCTCCTCCTCAAAGTGTGCCTTTGGCCCTCGGTTGGCAACAACAACAACAGCAGCAACGGCTCCCGCTTGACATTTCCTCGAAATTTATTCCGGTGCCTCGCTCCCGCGTGAGACTTCCTCGCAATTTACTCAAGGATCGCGCTCCCGCCCGAAAATTCTTCGCAATTTACTCAGGCGCCGCGCTTTTGCCATTCAGGAATCGCACGTTCGCTGGAGACTTTTTCATATCTACTTAGGAACCGCTCTCTCGCTGGAAACATCCTGGTTAATCACGCGGAACTCACGATCGGTCCGCCCGCTTTGTGCCTCATTGCTGCCCTTCGTGGCCCCTCCCCTTGTGGCCCAGTCGCTGCCTTTCGTGGCCCCGATGCTGCCCTCAGTGGCCCCTCGCTGACCTTTGTGGCTCATGTATACGCCCTTAGTGGCCCCCAGTCGCACGTGCCATCAGTGGCCCCATTGCTGCCCTTCGTGGCCCCGCTGTTGCCCTCAGTGGCCCCCTCGCTGCTCTTTGTGGCCCATATATGCGCCCTCCGTGGCCCCCAGTCGCTCGTGCCCTCAGTGGCCCCCTCGCTGCCCTTCGTGGCCCCAGTGTAGCCCCGTGTACCTCCCCCCCTTGCTGCCCTTCGTGGCCCCCTCGCTGCCCTTCGTGGCCCATATGTTCGCCCTTCGTGGCCCCCAGTCGCTCGTGCACTCAGTGGCCCCATTGCTGACCTTCGTTGCCCTGGCGTAGGCCTTTTGTGGCCCATATATACGCCCGTCGTGGCCCCCAGTAGCTTGTGCCCTCAGTGGCCTCATTGCTGCCCTTCGTGGCCTCGCTGCTGCACTCAGTGGCCCCCGTTGCTGCCCTTGGTGGCCCATGTATACGCCCTTAGTGGCCCCCATTCGCTCGTGCCATCAGTGGCCCCATTGCTGCCCTTCGTGGACCCGCTGTTGCCCTCAGTGGCCCCTCGCTGCCCTTTGTGGCTCATGTATACGCCCTTCGTGGCCCCCAGTCGCTCGTGCCCTCAGTGGCCCCCTTCGCTGCCCTTCGTGGCCCCAGTGCAGCCCCGTGTGCCTCCCCCCCGCTGCCCTCAGTGACCCCCTCGCTGCCCTTCGTGGCCCATTTATTCGCCCTTCGTGGCCCCCAGTCGCTCGTGCCCTCAGTGGCCCCATTGCTGACCTTCGTTGCCTTGGCGTAGGCATTTTGTGGCCCATATATGTATATGTATATGTATATGCATATGTATATGTATATATATATATATAGATATATGTATATATGTATGTGTACATATACATATATGTATATATACACATATACGCCCGTCGTGGCCCCCCGTCGCTTGCACCCTCAGTGGCCCCGTTGCTGCCCAGTCGCTGCCCTTTGTGGCCCATGTATACGCCCTTCGTGGCCCCCAGCCGCTCCTGCCCTCAGTGGCCCCCGTCGCTGCCCTCCGTGGCCCCAGTGTAGCCCCGTGTGCCCACCCCCGCTGCCCTCAGTGGCCCCCTCGCTGCCTTTCGTGGCCCATATGTTCGCCCTTCGTGGCCCCCAGTCGCTTGTGCCCTCAGTGGCCCCATTGCTGCCCTTCGTGGCCCCAGCGTAGCTCCTTGTGCCCCCATCCCCCGCTGCCCATTGTGGCCCCGCTGCTGCCCTCAGTGGGCCCCGTCGCTGCCCTTCGTGGCCCCGCGTCGCTTGCGCCCTCAGTGGCCCCGTTGCTGCCCTCCGTTGCCCTGGCGTAGCCCCTCGTGGCCCCCTTGCTGCCCTCTGTGGCCCCGTCAATGCCCTCAGTGGCCCCATTGCTGCCCTTCGTGGCCTCGCTGCTGCCCTCAGTGGCCCCCATCGCTGCCCATTGTGGCACCGTTGCTGCCCTTGGTGGCCTCTATATATATGCCCTTCGTGGCCCCCAGTAGCTTGTGCCCTCAGTGGCCCCATTGCTGCCCTTCGTGGCCCCATTGCTGCTTCTCTTGTCCGCAATTCTGTTTGGGATATACGTGGTGGGGTACGCGCGAGCAGATAAGAGCGAACATTCCTAATCTGATTGTTGTTGTTGCTGCTGTTGTTGTTGTTGTTGATGTTGTTGTTGTTGTTGTTGAACATTATTCCTTCTAAAGAATAATTTTTGTTGGGACCCCTGGTGCACGACCCCCCCGCCGCGCCTAGGCCGCAGCCTCATTTTCATCATTTTCGTGAGGAAGTCTCAGGCAAAACGGGTTGGTCCGGATCCGGTTGTGTTGTTACGATCGGTTTTCCCTTGCAAAAAATAAGCTAAAGTGGACATTTCTTGTTCTAACATAACCAAACTTCAAGAATCCCTTGCAAAAAATAAGGTAAAGTGGACATTCGCGCGCGCAAGACGAAATCCTTCCAAAACCTTAGTTTCGTAGCGATTTTAACATAAAAACATCAAAAAACCAATGGTTTTTCAACAAAAAATGTCAAAATTTCATCCCGCGCGCTCTTGCGGATTCGTAGGAAACCCAACACTTTTTAAACATTTCTGTCAAACGGGCTTTTGCGAGCAGCTTTTTCGAACTTCTGCAACAACGGTTGCGCACCTGCCAGGGCCATCATCCCTGTCAAATAATACCATGCGGGACACATTCGTTTTTTCTTCGCGCGCGCACGCCGTCGTCGTCGGCCGCGGGGCCCTGAATAGTAGCCACGGTCGTCCGCATGCCACGAAGTGAAGTGTCCGAACGTCATAGGGCGGGAAGCTGGGTGTGGGTGGTGGCGAAGAGTCGTTTGGAAATTTGGTAGAGCTTGAACCGGCCCCCCCACAAAGTGGGGGCATTGCCCGCCTCCTATGAAAACCCTGGCACTGGTGAGAACGGTGTGTCCCCACGTGCTAGTAATTGTTGTTGTTGTTGTTGTTGTTGTTGTTGTTGTTGTTGTTGTTGTTGAACATTATTTATTCTAAAGAATAATTATTGTTGGGCCCCCTGGTGCGCGCCCCCCCTGCGCCGCCTAGGCCGCAGCTACATTTTCATCATTTTCGTGAGGAAGCCTCAGGCAAAACGGGGTGTCCGGATCCGGTTGTTTTGTTGTCCCCCGCTTTCCCTTGCAAAAAATAATAAATGACATTTCTTGTTCTAACATAACCAAGCTTCAAGAATCCTTTGCAAAAAATGACACGAAGTGCACACTCGCGCGCGCAAGACGAAATCCTTCCAAAACCTTAGTTTTCGTAGCGATTTTAACATAAAAACATGAAAAACCCAATGGTTTTTCAAAAAAAAAGTTTCAAAAATTCATCTTGCGCGCTCTTGCGGATTTCTGAGGAAACCCAATATTTTTTCAACATTTCTGTCAAACGGGCTCTTGCGAGCAACTTTTTCACGTGCTTCGAACTTCTGCAACAACGGTTGCGCGCATGCCAGGGCCATCATCCCTGTCAAATAATACCATATTGGACACATTCGTTTTTTCTTCGCGCGCGCACGCCGTCGTCGTCGGCCGCGGGGCCCTGAATAGTAGCCACGGTCGTCCGCATGCCACGAAGTGAAGTGTCCGAACGTCATAGGGCGGGAAGCTGGGTGTGGGTGGTGGCGAAGAGTCGTTTGGAAATTTGGTAGAGCTTGAACCGGCCCCCCCACAAAGTGGGGGTATTGCCCGCCTCCTATGAAAACCCTGGCACTGGTGAGAACGGAGTGTCCCCACGTGCTAGTAATTGTTGTTGTTGTTGTTGTTGTTGTTGAACATTATTAATTCTAAAGAATAATTATTGTTGGGCCCCCTGGTGCACGCCCCCCCGCCGCGCCTAGGCCGCAGCCACATTTTCATCATTTTCGTGAGGAAGTCTCAGGCAAAACGGGTTGGTCCGGATCCGGTTGTTTTGTTGATCGGTTTTCCCTTGCAAAAAATAACTAAAAATGGACATTTCTTGTTCTAACATAACCAAACTTCAAGAATCCCTTGCAAAAAATAAGGTAAAGTGGACATTCGCGCGCGCAAGACGAAATCCTTCCAAAACCTTAGTTTTCGTAGCGATTTTAACATAAAAACATCAAAAAACCAATGGTTTTTCAACAAAAAAATGTCAAAATCTCATCCCGCGCGCTCTTGCGGATTCGTAGGAAACCCAACACTTTTTAAACATTTCTGTCAAACGGGCTTTTGCGAGCAACTTTTTCGAACTTCTGCAACAACGGTTGCGCACCTGCCAGGGCCATCATCCCTGTCAAATAATACCATGCGGGACACATTCGTTTTTTCTTCGCGCGCGCACGCCGTCGTCGTCGGCCGCGGGGCCCTGAATAGTAGCCACGGTCGTCCGCATGCCACGAAGTGAAGTGTCCGAACGTCATAGGGCGGGAAGCTGGGTGTGGGTGGTGGCGAAGAGTCGTTTGGAAATTTGGTAGAGCTTGAACCGGCCCCCCCACAAAGTGGGGGTATTGCCCGCCTCCAATGAAAACCCTGGCACTGGTGAGAACGGTGTGTCCCCACGTGCTAGTAATTGTTGTTGTTGTTGTTGTTGTTGTTGTTGTTGTTGTGGTTGCTTGCGTTTTGTATCTTCTCGCGCCTCGCAACAACGGCCGTCACCAGTGGGGGAGGGGGGACAGGACTGGTAATGTCACGATTCGCGTCGGCGCCGTCTGGGAATGGGGGGGCATCCCTGGTAACAGGCGTCACTGCGAATCGTTGAAAGACGCGCTTCATGATTGGTCTGGGCGCTGATCTTGAGCAGGTCACCCTTGGAGTGACAGTCCCGACGTGGAGGCAGAAGAGGGCCACGCCGTCCACTGCAAGAGTGCTCTTTTGTCAGAGCTGCTGGTTTAATGGAGCCTTCGCTTGGGCTCCCAGCAGGATTGCGGGAGGCCAGAGAACGCGCGCGATGCATCAGGGCAGGAAGGGGGGAGGAGAAGGAGGCGGAGGAGGAAAGAGGAAGGCGGAAGGAGGGAAAGCAGGAGCAGAAGGATTGGAGGAGGAGAATGAGGAGAAGGAGGAGGATGTTGAGCAGCAAAAGGAGGTGGATGAAAAGGGAGGGGGGAAGGAGCAGGGATGG
>CAUYUJ010014560.1:1119563-1122063 GCA_963575745.1 Prorocentrum cordatum
CAGAGTGCAAGAACTCGCTAGTTTTGGCCAGATCCGGGGCCCTGGAGGGGCCCCAAATCCTCGGTTTCCCCGCTCCTGCCCACACCGCCGACGTCGAGAATTTATGCCCGCGCGCGTGCGAATTTTGCACCATGAGGAGACGGTTTTTTAACCCCCTGGCGAGAACGGGCGTTACTGAAGGGGGGGGGCGTGGACGAGACCGACCGGGAACGTCACGACTCGCGCCAGCGCCGTCTGGGAACGCCCAGGACTGGCCAATTCCCAGACGACGCCAGCGCGAATCGTGATGTTACAGGGGGGAGGGGGGTGGGGCCTGTAACGGGCGTTGTCGCGAATATGCAATAAATTGGCGTAATTCATAAAAAAAACTTCGGCTTGCGTTTTTCCACGGAGCTCGGCTCTCCACTGCCTGCAGGGTGCCCAATCTCCGCTGGGGGGTCGAGCGAGATACTGCGGGTGCCGTCGATTATGCGCGCTTCGGTCTTGAAGTTTGAGCAGGAGGAACAAGAAAGAACAAAAATAACAGTGATCGTATTACCCATATCCGTACCAATAAGAAAACTACTAATCAGATTAATGAGAACAATCGTGATACAAAGCAAAAGAGGAGGGTGATCAGGAGGAGGGGGAGGCGGAGGATGAGGATGAGGAGCAGGAAAAACAGGAGGTGGAGCGGAGGAGAAGGAGTGAGGGCATCCTTTGAGGGTGGAGCGACGCTGCGACCCTCGAAATGATGCTGAGGCGTGCGCTTTTGATTATCCTGCAAGTCTACAGTCTACCATCAGCTGCGGTGGCCCCTCGCCACCTATCCCCTCTTGGCAGGACCAGATCTTCTCGGACCTGATCTGGAGCGACCCCACGGACGGCCCGACCGCGCGATGGGGCGCGGAGGGAGCATCTAGATAAAGCGCCTTGCCAGCTTCGTTGAGCCAGTCATAGCCGATGTGGCATGAGTTTTCATCTTGCTCGGACTAATGCAGTTCCATCGGCACTAACATTTGAGGGCCCTCGATGTATGATGGGATCACGTAGCTTGTTCGTCTCAGCCCGTTCACAGTGCAGCATGTTATTATATCGGTGTTCCAGTTTTTTGAGTACTGGTTGGCCTTCTGCACGATTGATATTTGGGCATTTTAATTTGCGGGCCGACTGATTAATCGTTTGTTGATGAGACGAACCCTTTCGGTTTCGTTTACTTTATCGCGCACGCTGCTTGCTATGTTCACGACGAGCGCCCAAGTGTCACGCATGCCGCGCTTTCGATGGCAAGTGCACGTGCGCATCTATGTCTGTATCTACTAGCACATATCTGCAATTGTTGAGCTAGCCAATGGACCATTGCACTCTGGATGTGTAAGCTGATTGGTGCAACGCATGTCTATGCATGTGTGTATATATGCAGGTGGTGCAACGTTTGTGATGCTATATATGTGGTGCAAGCTGCCTTGTACAATCGTAGTGGTGCAAGCTATGTGACGCAAGCTATCTGGTGCAACCTATGTGTTTTGCAAGCTGTGTTCTGCAGTCCTAGTGGTGCAATCTATGTGGTGCAGACTGTAGATGTGGCACAAACTGTGTGGTGCAAACTATATGCCCAGCGACGTGGCGCCCACGGCCTGCGGCTGGGCGAAATCCGGAAGCCCACGCCAGAGCGCGAGGCGCCTAAGGGGAGGCCCTTGGCAGCGACTGGGCGCAAACCCGCAAGCACATACCAGTGATTTCGAAGGGAAGTAAGAACCTCGTGAGTGCGAGCAGTGTTTTGGGAATAGGAATCGACGCAGATTCGCAGTGATATATGTTTTGATCATTCCGCAAAGGTAGAACGCTCCGCCTCCCTTCTCAAAACCAGACGCCCCCTATCCCGGGCCCCGGGAGGGTCCTCCTGGGGCTCCGGGCCTCCTGGACGTCTTTGCCAGGCCTGGACAATTGGCCCGCAGCGGTCAGCAGGGCGCCCAAGCAGCCCCGCGAGAGCCCCGAGTGGCGCCAGAAGCCCTTGAGACGCCCCGAGGAGACGACCTTCAAGAGACCTCCTGAACACAACATACAGTGATGCTCTATGAGTTTTGTCTGGTGTCGAGCTGCCCGTTTCTTGGGTCTTCTGGGCGTCCAGGACCGCGCAAGAGACCCCGAAGATCGCCCCAAGACGGGCAAATTCCGTCCGTAGCCATTTTGGCTCAAGCCATTCTGGCTCAAGGAGCGCCACCCGAAGGAACTGGCAGCTCACGGGTTCGTCTCCCCGCGCCCGCTGGTAGCCATGGGCTGTGCAGGCTCCCGCTCTTCCAGCGCCGCCAGCCTAGACATCAAGACATTGCAAGACAACAGCAGCGTGCGGTCTGCCCTCCAGTCAGGAGACGTCGTGCTGATCAATGGGTCCTGGCTCATCAAGCTCGCAACAGCTGGCGGCGTGATGTCCCGCCTGCAGGAGGTGTCGGCTTCAGCCATTTGGCCATTTCGAGTCGGGCCAGCATTTTCCCGGGACTCGCATCAGAGCGATCTCCTA
>CAUYUJ010014560.1:1132063-1142501 GCA_963575745.1 Prorocentrum cordatum
CGGTTTGCATGCAGCTCTGAGCTGCTGCTGGCTGATTTTTGCACTGCTAGGCATTGATGCTCACTGCGTGCTCATTTCGGTTCAGACCTGATCATTGCTGACCTATGATGCCCACTGCTCGCTGCCAAACCACTGCCTTGGCACTTGGCGCGGGGGAAAGAAAAAATGTACAGATCCCCCTCCGCCCAGCTTTTTTGTGTTCAGCCCCCTGCCCCCCAGTCACCACCACCGACGTCGCCACCACCACCGCCGCCACCACCACCACCGCCCCCTCCGCCACAATCGCCACCACCACCACGCCCCCTCCCTCGTCCCGCTCCTTTAGCACTCCACCCTTTCTTCGCCCCCGCGCCCTCGCTGAGAGCTTTCACAGGTCTGGGGGCTGCCACTTGATAATCCCCCGTTGTCGGGTTTTAGGAGCTGTCGCGATGAGGGGGGGTCGGCCTTACAAAACACGGAGGAACATCTTTACCATACAGCAAAGGTGCATTCTAGCACGCCAATTCCGTGCAGGCACGCTTTCGGATTGCGCGTATGATAATGATTCGGACTCTGATCGGGACATATTCAGATATATATATATAGAGAGAGAGAGAGAGAGAGAGAGAGCGAGAGAGAGAGAGAGAGAGACTGAGAGAGAGGACAAGATAGAGAGAGAGAGAGAGAGACAGAGAAAGAGGGATAGAGGGATAGAAAGAGAGAGAGAGAGAGAGAGAGCAGGAGAGCCGGAAGAGGAGGAGGAGGAGAAGGAGGAGGAGGAGGAGCAGGATCAGAAGGAGGAGAGGGATGATGCTGAGGGGAAGCATGATGCATAGGCGAAGGAGCGGAGGGGAGGAGACGGATAGAGAGAGAGAGAGAGAGAGAGAAAAAAAAACACATAATGCCAGGAGGCAGGGAGGCAAAGTACGGGATCCCACGCTTGCGCCCCGTGGCAGGGCCGCTGCGTGACCATCTTCAGTGCCAGGTGGGCTCGCGTTTTAGCTGGAGGATGTGTGTAGGACAGGAGGAGCAGGAGGACGAGAAGGCAGAGTATGAACACGATGATGATACACGGATGACGATGTCGACGATGATGGCCATGAAGTGGACGGTGATGATGTTGGTGATGGAAGAAGATGGTGAAGAGGTGCACCCTAGCTCTGGAGTAGCACCTCCACTCAAAGACTAACCATGCAAAGGACGAAGTCGCTCGTCAGGGGCCCTTGATAAGATCGTGGTCGCAAGCTCGCAACCAGCTCTCATTATACAGGCTCTGCTTGCCAAAGACGCATCCTGGCCAATGGTCACCCATCCGCTCTTGGACGTCACTCTTGGTACACTGGTCCAGTAGTTGGACGGCAGCTCGTACTTGTTGGCGATGTTGGAACGAAGAATATTGTACTCTGGGCACTCAGCCCACGTGTGGCGGAGAGACGGCTAGAGCGCGCCACACGCAGCGCACGACTTACCTGACTGTCGACGTGTTTCTGATGATACAGCACCTGAGAGGAAGACGCAGAGCAGTTTCTTCTCAGCATCAGGGAGGCCACGCGCCCACTTGGAGTAGAAACTGTGCGACGTGACATTTGGGTCGACCTCGTCGATGTCCTCGGAGTCGTGCCGCTGCTGTGAAACTTTCTGGACACATCGAACTCTAGCCACCGTTCGAAGTCCATGACGGAGGCGGTTCAGATATCTCTCATCAGTAGGTCTGCGCGTCCAAAACCGAGTCGTGTTCGGCGCACAGAAGCCGCGGAGGGCCGCGACCGCACGATAGTCGTCGCTGGGGTCATACTCCAGCAGACATCCTTGGGTGTCCGAGTAGCGAACAAAAAGAAGGCCCAGCTGTGCACAATGAGCTCGGATGGCGGTCTCGACGAAGTCGCTCCACACAATGTTCTCGTGGCTCACTGTGTCCAGGGCGTACATGGCTGCCCCCAGGTGGGGGTGAAGGTGGACGCGTTGCGCCCACCACCGTCCTTGGCACCACCACTTCGAGGAAGCACGCACTACAGCACGGTGAAGAAGTCGAGGGACCTCCTCAGGCAGCGGTGCTAGAAGCGGTGACGCCCAGTACCAAAGAGGCCTGATGTATGCTACTGCGAGGCGTTCTCGCACATCCATACCTCCAGGGGTTGAGCTCAACGTCGTAATCGCTTGAAAGACTTTGTCCCACCCCTTGTGGGGCAAGATAGGGTAGAAGGGGTCCACCGGCCTGCACTTGATGCCGAGATGCTCCACGATGCTGGGGGGATCGTCATCTCGACTCCAAACTTGTCGCTTGCCAAGGTTATCATTTAGACCACAGTCACTGTCAAAGACCTGCGTGGCAGCCAAGTCGTCTGCCACAAGCTCGCTGGAGAGGTTGACCAGGCTGCGGTCGTCCATATAGGCGTGGCCATTTCCTGGTTGCCATGGGCACAGCGTCGCACACATGGCGGCTGGGGCGATCGAGTCGCCCTGCGGTAATCCACGTTCAGGCCATACTGGATCAGTAAAATGCCCAGCAACACTTAGACATCTTGGTCCTGTCCAAGCTGCAAGGGCTGTGTACACCACCGCGTCGGGCGCTGCGCACTTGGATAAAGCTGTTTCTCCAATCTCGTGGTCGATGCCGTCGTACGCACGAGTAAGGTCAAGTTCAGCTCCTGCTTCATTCTGAGTAACATCATACAGCCATCGACTGATCGCATGAGTAACTGAGATGCCTTTCTTGCAACTCCACTGGTTGTCACAAGGAGGCGGCATTGCTGATCCCAACGCACTCAGCCTGCATCTCACCACTAAAGAGCCAACGCTGATAGGTCGAAGATCTGTCTCAGGCTTGGGTATCCCCACGTCACGCCAGGGAAAAACTTTGTTCAGAAATGCTCGTGGAAATCGCCCTTTGTGCTCCACAGCATAAAGAGAGGTCCGACACCAGAGCTCGTAGAGCTCCTGCACCAGCACCGGCTATACTTTCTTGATGATCTTCAGCTCGTGAGCGCTCCAGCCGTCGAATCCTGGGGCTCCTGACGCATGGTCAATCGCCTGATCCAGGGCCTCGGGAGACGGTAGCCACTGACGATCAAACTGTGAACGAGGGAACACCACGTTGGCAGCATGTTGCCGCCATTTTTGTAGATGTCCAGGGGCTTCCTGAGCATGATTGGGAGGGCACCACTGCTGGTGCCAGTCGTCCCTCATCTCTTGCGCTCCAAAGGTGGGTGTCGGGGTCGACGCCCTGAAGAGCGGGGTCTTCAGCTTGTAGAGGTCCTTGGACCATGATGGGGATGGTGATGAAGGTGATGATGATCATGATCATGATGGTGGCGCGTGTGTGTGACCATGCTGGTGACATGGTGGAGTGTGATGATGCGGATAATGATGCTGATGGCGATGTTGACCACGGTGATGATGGTGTTGGTGGTCATGATGATGAATGGCGATGACGGTGGCAATGACGATGGTATCGATTAGGAGGACGACGATGAAGCTGATGATGATGATGCTGCTGATGATGCTGATCATGCTGATGATGTTGATGATGATGCTGATGGTGATGGTGCTGCGGCTGCTGCTGATGATGGTGATGCTGCTGATGCTGCTGATGGTGCTGGTGATGATGGTGCTAAGAGAGATATGCTAACAGCTATCAGGATGCTAGTGCTAATCGTAAGAATATGAATGCTAAGAATGATACTCATAGTTATATGATGACGATGATGATGAATACGAAGGCGAGGGGGATGATGAGGAGGTTCAGCAGGAGGAAATCGAACGCAACGCACAAGGATGGTGGAAAATACGTAGGACGAAGTGGTGGGACATCCAGCAAACCATTCCGACCCTCGCGTTTGGCCCTGCGGCGACTGTGGCCCCCGCTGCTGTGCCGCACGGTTCAGCGTCTGTGTGGCTTCCCTGTGCACGAGCAGCAACAGGGTGAGGAGTTTGAAGTGATGCAGGAAGAGGAAGATAAGGAGGAGGAGGGGTACTGCTGGTTGCCAAATGACTGTCCATGCCGGATCTAGGTAGCAAGACATCGACACGCGCCCCCTTGCCCCCCGTATTTTTAGGTTAACAGGGAGCGATGGCTCCTGGCAAGGGTGGGCGTTTACTTCGCACACCACTTCGCACTCACTTCTGGCGCGGTCGCTCGCCAACTTTGAGATACGGGGTGCATGGGGGGGGGGGCCCTTCGGTACTTCTACTGGCGGGCGTCTATTTCGCAAACGGCGGTGCCGATTAGGAATTTTTGCTTGTATGAGTCGCGGCGGCGGTTCTCGCGATACGCTGCGCCTCCCAGGCTGATGGCGCATCGCTCTGCTCTGTGGGGCGGGAGGCGGTGAAAAGCTCGGAGCGGTGAGGCTTTGGGGTCTGGGGCGTGCTTGGCGTGTCGCGCCGAAGCGTGGCGGGCCAGAACTGGAGGCGCGACACGCTGAGCACACGTTCCTGACCGTATACCCACTGCCCATGCCCGCGCGGCTCCATAACAGGTTGTTGGCATGGAGCTGTGCGGGCCTGGTCAGTGGCAATTTGTGCTTTGGCTTGCCGACACGGCGCGGGTCTCGGCTGGCCCCGACGGCGTTGGACAGGCGGCGCGAGGCGGTGGCGGTGTCTGGCCAAGCGGGAGAGACGCCGTGTTGGGAGGGGACGGGAGGGGAGGCGTGGGGGAGAGCAGAGGAGGAGTAGTGGCTGTGGAGGAGAGCAGGGGCGAAGTGGAGGAGAGGGGGGAGCAGAGGACAGAGCCCAGTGAGGGGCAGGAGGGGATGCTGGGAGGAGAGCAGGGGAGTGACACCGCGCAGAGGGAGTTTTCCAGGCCCCTGGCGTCGTGATTTTTTCGAAACGTGGACCCCCCCGAGGTCTTGACCCCTTCCCCAGAGCCGGCCTTTCATCCGATTGGTTTTCGACGTCCCCAGGGGCCAGTAATGCCCCCATGGGACGAAACTGGCTAATCTCTTCTGGTATTGCTTTTTTTCTGTCACGGCGCGGGGAGGTCTGGGTTGGAGGGGGAGCAGGATGGACAAGTGATGGAGGGCGAAGGAGTGGGTTGAATACCGCTCCTCCTCCCAGCAACTACTGCGGCAACGGCGGCAACTACGGGGCCGTGCTTGCCTTGGCGTCGGAGCCCATGAAACGGAGGATGATGTTGAGGAGAAGGGAAGATGGTGATGATGATGATGACGCTGATGATGGTGATAATGATGATGACGACGATGACAATGATCATGATGATGATTGAAGTGATGATGAAGATGGTGACGGTGGTGGTGGTGATGATAATGATGAGGATGACGATGATGACGATGATGATGGTAATGATGATGATGCTGATGATGCTGATGATGATGATGACGGTGACGATGACGATGACGATGACGACAACGACGACGACGAATATGACGATGACGATGACGATGATGCTGTTTCTGATTCTGATTGAGATGATAATAACCATGACGTTGACGACGATGATGATGATGCTGGTAATGATGATGATGTTGAGGATGATGAGGATGATGAGGATGATGGTGATGCTGCTGATGCTGATCATGATGATGTTGATCAATGTGATGATGATGCTGATGATGATGTTGACTATGGCGCTGACGATGACGATGATGACGATGATTATGATGGTGCTAATGCTGGGATGATGATGTCGACGACGATGACGATGATCATGATGATGCTGCTGCTGATGATGATGATGCTGATGATGATGATGATGATGATGATGATGATGCAGGTGTGGTGGTGGTGATGGTGATGCTGATGGTGGCGATGATGATGGTCATAATGATGACGAGGATGATGATGATCATGATGGTGATGATGATGGTGGTGATTGTGATGGTGAGTGTGGTATTGATGATGATAGCGATACTGATGAGGTTGCGGAGAATGAGGAGGAGGAAGAGGAGGATAACTATGATGAGGATGAAGATGAGGATCAGGATGATGATCATGATGATTAGAAAGAGCGTGTTCTACCGCTGCTGGCGGAAAACCAGGGGGGGTCACTACCTGTTCGAACCCCTCCCCCCCCCCTCCGGAAAACCGGGGGGGGTCACTACCGGTTCGAACCCCTCCCCCCCCCCCCCAGCTCATCATGAAAAGGGGGGGGGTCACTACCGGTTCGAACCCGCCCCCCCCCCCTCGAAAACCGAGTGGGGGTGCGGACAGTGGTGGGGACGGTGTTGGTGGGGACAGTGGTGAGGGGACAGCGGGACAGTGGTGGGGACAGTGGGACAGTGGGACAGTAGAGGGCCGGTAGTGGTGGGGACAGTGGTGGGGACAATGGTGGGAACAGGGGGGACAGTGGATAGTGGTGGGGACGGTGGTGGTGGGGACAGTGGTGTGGGCACAGTGGGAATGAGGTGGAAACAGTGGGACAGTGGAGGGTTCAATGGTGGTGGGGACAGTGGTGAAGGCGGTGGCGAGGACGGCGGTGGGACAATGGGACAGAGGTACAGTGGGGACAGTGGTGGGGACAGTGGGGACAGTGGTGGGAACAGTGGGACAGCTCAGTGGGACAGCGGCGGAGTCAGTGGGACAGTGGGGACAGTGGGGATAGTCGGGCAGTGGTTGGGGCCGTGGAGACAGTGGGGAGAGTGGAACCGTGGTGGGAACAGTGGTGGGGACAGTGGGGACAGTGCGACAGTGGTGGGGGCACTGGTGGGGACACAGTGGGGACAGTGGTGGTGAGGGTACTGGGAACAACAGTGGAGGATGTGATGCGGACGGTGGTAGGGACCGGGAATCGTTTGCTGGCGGTGAGTGGGGGGGTGGGGAGGGGTTCGAACCGGTAGTGACCCCCGGTCCGGTTTTCGGAGAGGGTGGGGGGGGGTCTTCGAACCCGGTTGTGACCCCCCCGGTTTTCCAGGATGGAGGGGGGGGGGGGGGGGAAGGGGTCGAACCGCTGTGACCCCCCGGGTTTTCGAGGGGCGGGAGGGGGGGGGGGGATGGGGGTTAGGGGAGGGAGGGGGGGGGGGGAGGGTTCCAAGGCAGGGGGGGGGGGAGATATTCGGAGGGGGGGGGGGGGGGGGGGGGGGCGACCCAGGGTTTCTTCCGGGAGAAATGGTGGCAATTTTCACAGTTAAAAAGCGGCGGTGGATCTCGCTTCGTCTCGATGATTATGATGTTGATGATGATGATGATGATGATGATGATGATGATGATGATGATGATGATGATAATCATGATGATGATGATGATGATGATGATGATGATGATGATGATGATGATGATGATGATGATGATGATGATGATGATGATGATGATGATGATGATGATGATTCTCTTGTGGCGATAACTCTCGTTATCCAATCCTGCGGCTGACTGGCATGGCACCGAGCTGCGACAGACTGGAGCGTGCGTGCGTCTGCGAACTCCCCACTCAGCCCACTCAGCTACGGACAAACGCGATGATGTCCCTCCTGGGAAATGCCGAGGAGCAGAGGGTCAACCATGAAGGCATCCACGGCATCATACGTGCTCCCGCAATTCCGTAAGTCATCACGTCCGCAAGCACCTCATTCCTCGCTGGAACGCCCACGGAAGTGCCGCCAGAAACAGACTTGCCCCCGCCGGCGCTGGTGAGCTCCAGACTTCAGGTGGTGCAGAGGCCAAGGCGGCCGTAGCTCCCATTGTCCTCATTGATCCGATGGCAAGATTGCGTACGGCTTCGATCGCCAAGTACTTCAGGTAGCTGTAAGTCATGAAATCCCGTGGCACGAGCTGGTAACCGACAACGACTCCGCAGGTGAGGATAAGGGTAGTGAGGAACAAGAACACAGAAGTAGGCAAGATGACCATGCTCTGAGAAGTCCGATCCTCTTTACGAAGTGCAGCGGTTCGGACGGAAACCTCTGGGCAAGGGTCGGCAAACATGGAACCCACATCAGAATCACTGTCGGAAGCGTCGTGATGAACGCCGATATCTCCTCAGGCCATCTTCTGCACTAGCTGGAACAGAAGGCGTGCCCGTTCTTCTTTAGCTCGTGGTACTTTGGTCGTGGGGCCGCCCATGCGCTTGATGCCTTCGTCCAGGCGCTGGACCACGGCCCTCTGCGACCACTTGCTCCCGATCTCCTTGGTGAGCTCCTCCAGCGTGCCCTGGGTGAGCTTCACCTTGTGGTCCAGCTCCGCGCAGATGAGGTGGCGCTGGAGCGGGGTGAGCACCTCAGGTGCGGTGCTCACGGGGGGGGTTGTGCCCGCGGGGGCGGCCCCCGAGCTCCCACTGACAGGCGCCGTCAGCGGAGGCGGCGGCGGGAACTCCGCCGTGGGGGCCGTGCTCGTGACAGCACTAGCCATGACCGCCTGCAGGCCTGGTGCCAGAGCCTCCGCCAGGATGCGCCCATGCCTCGCAAACTCCTCGTCCCTCTTCTCGGCCTCCTTGGTCCTCACGTACTCGCGGTACGACGGGTCCTTCTTCCACATGATGCGCTCCGCCAGCTTCAACTGCTTGTCCGAGTCGTAGGACGATGATGATGTAGACGACGACGACCTCGGCCTCTTCTTGTCCTTCTTGCTCTTCTTGTGCTTGCGACGGCTCCGATGGTGTCCGCCATCTCTGGAGTCTGGGTGCTGGTCAGGTTTGACCCACGGCCACCGATACTGATCTCCTCCAGGTCCGTTCCGTTGATCAAAGCCCTGGCCACGGCCACCACCTCCTTTGCTGCCGCCTCCCATCGCCCCAAGGGAAGGCAGGAACAGCTTGCCCCAGGAGCGCAGTGCCCGTCTCGCGAGCCGCACGGCTGGGGACGGAGGCAAGGAATGAGATAATGCACGCACAACCTCGAAGGGATACGACAACTTGATAAGCTCGATCAACAACTCCATAATACAGACATACAAGGCTCCCGTCGGTAACTCCAGAGTCACCCCTCTCGCAATTTTGCCCAGGAAGACTCCCCGAAGGCGTGTAAAAGGTACGGGTAGATGGTCCAAGTAGGGCAAGAACGCTGATGAATGAGATGATGACGAGCCTGCCAACCATTGCCGATTCAGATTTTTCAGCGTCCACTGAATGCACTGGTGGCCCAGGTGGATCTCAAGGTCAAGCCAGGTCACGCTTCTGGAGCTGGCACTGCTTAGGAAAACGATGCTGATGGGCTCCCTGAAAGTCGCTCGCAGACAACGAACCATGCACGTCGGACACAAACGATACGAAAACGACAAGATATCATCCACGTACCTCACCCAGGCGAAAACAGATAGAACATCAGGTCCAGGAAAACACCATCCCTCGGCGTCGAGTTTGTGGGGGTCCTCCAGAACGCTGGCCTCTTCATTGCCCAACTGAACTGCTACCGCTGCTGAACTCATAACTCCTCCTATACATAAACCCAGCATCTCGACAACGACCTCCCCCACGCATGCTAAACTAATCATGGTCGAGGCTTTCAGGGCGTAGCCAAGCTGAGATAAGGACAGGACCCACCAGGCGCGATTCCACCGGGAGGGACCGATGCGGGTAACGCATTTGCGCCCCCGTTGCACCATCACGGAATCAGCTCTCCACCGTTCCTGAAATCTCCTAGCCGTTCTCCCCCACGCACTCATGACCGACTCGCCCTTACATGCCTCGAAAGCCTGATCTACGTCTACAGCTGCACACGATAGGCCATCCAATTTGGCCCCGCAGCACTCACAAGGCCACCCGCAGCTCCCCTCGGTAGTGATGGCACACTTGGGGGGAGTGAGGTGGCCCAGGGTCTCCCTCAGCGCGGGGGCGACGTCGTCCATGCTGAAGACTTCTCTGGAGCGGCCTGTGCCAGCTACGACTGCACGCACGGCGCGCCCCATGGTCCTCCAGCCCTTCGCGAACGGGGTGCCCGCCATGTCCACGACCCGACGGACGCAGGAGTGGCCCTCCTTGGTGCAGAGGTGGCCGCCCTGTGGGTGCCAGCACTTGCTCTTGACGAAGGCAAAGACCTGCGGGATGCGCGGGGCTACCTGCCGAACTCGCCGTCGGAGAAAGTCTGGGAGACCAAGGATGGCGCGTGCCTCCGCCCAGACGAGACACGCGGTTGGGCACATCTCTGGTCGAAAGCGCCACGCCTCGGTATCCTTAGCCATGCCGAGTAGGAAGTGCGCGGCGTGCTCCTCAGTCTTGGTACTCCATGCTCGGGTGTGAAGTCGATCATCATGAAGGAAAGTAGTCGATGAACTCAAAGATATAGCCATACGTGTCTCTTCCTTGAGCCACGCCTTGGGTGCTGCAGGACAGACTTTGCGGGATAGTAGGTTATCCAATGCTGCTCGACATCGTCGTTGGACTCTGGGATGAAGACGCTGCTGCGAGCACCAATGATACATAGCTTTCAGGGCTGTTCTCTTGATCCGTCGTTCTGTCGGCCACCGCTTCAACCTCCATGGAGCATCGTAAGCAACCAACTAAGGAAGTTGGGCCCATCGTCCTAGATTCGACACGTCCGAATCAGATACCCAAGCCTTTGGTAAATCTCGAAGAACT
>CAUYUJ010014561.1:0-10000 GCA_963575745.1 Prorocentrum cordatum
CACCTAGGAATGATCAAGTAGTGAAATCCTGTGTGAAAAGGAACAATGCGCGGACGGGGCGGGACACTCTCAGGACAGAGCCAGTGGATAGAGGAGAGTAGTATTCATATCCCGTAATCGTGGAGGAGGTTGAGGAGGATTGGGAGGGGAAGGGGCGCAGGAGGAACGGAGGGCCAGGAGGATAGGGAGGAGAAGGGAAGAGTGGTGAGAGGGGAAGTGGGGACGGGGCAGGGAGGGGGGAGACGGACACTGAGGGAGAGGAAGTAAAAGAACAGATGGAGGAGCAGCAGCATGAGAAGTGGAGCTCTTCCATCTAGCATGGGAGGAGAATGAGGAAATGGAGAAAGGATCATGATGAGCACGGGGAGGAGGAACAGGAGAAAGAGTGAGAATAGGAGAGGGAGGATGGGGATGCGGTTAATGAGGAGACGGAGAGGGAGCAGGATGTGAGGATTGCGAGGACGAGGCTGAATCCGTCCAGAGCCGCGTGGCGCCGCCGAGTCCATGAGAAGGGGTGCCACGGCAGCTTCTGCGAGGAGAAGATCTGCACCCCCGAGATCTTGGAGGACGACGCCCCCATTTCAACATTTCTCCATCCACATCCCGCCATCCCAAGAGCTTCACTCCACCTTCCCCCCCTTCGTCCTTGTTGTCGTTCTCCTCCTCCTCCTCCTTCTCCTCCTTCTCCTCCTCCCTCTTCTCCTCCCTCCTCTTTCGCACCCCTCTTCTTTTTCCTCCCTCCTCCTCATCCCTCCCTCCCGCTCAGGACTGCGGCTCTTAGGACGCAGCCAACTTGTGTATATCTTGTGCCCCTACCTCGTCGTCCAGGCTGTCTTTCTTTACCTGCCCCCCACCCAATGGGCTGGTTCCCCCCCTCCTTCTCCTCCTTTCGTCTCCTCCTCCTCCTCCTCCTCCTCCTCCTCCTCCTCATCATCATCATCATCATCATCATCATCATCATCATCATCCTAGCATTTATCCTCCTCCTCCTTCTCCTCCTCCTCCTCCTCTCCTCTTTCCCTCCCTCCCGCCCTCCCTCCCGCCCTCTCCCCCTCCCCCCCTCCCCCCGTCCTGCTCATCCTCATCCTTCACCTCTCCACTGGGCTCCTCCTTTTTCTTCTCCCTCCCTCCATTCTGCTGGAATGCCGCCGCTGCCTCCTCCTCCTCCTCCTCCTCCTCCTCCTCCTCCTCCTCCCATTATTCCTCCTCCTCCTCCTCCTCCTCCGCCTCATACTATCTCTCCCTCGCCTCCTTCTCCTCCTCCTTCTCCCCCTTCGCATGCTTTTCTTCCTCCTGCTTTCCCTCCTCTCCTGTCTACCGTAGCTGATCTTCCCGTCCCTTTCCTCCAATCTCTCCTCCCCCTCATCACTCCTCTCCTCCTTCCCCTCCTTCCTCCTATCGTCCCTCCTGCCCTACTCTATAATCCTTCCCCCATCTGGCCCGCCTCGTACTCCTCTGCCTCCGTCTTTTCCTCCTCCTCCTCCTCCTCCTCCTGCTCCTCCTCGTCCTCATCATCATCAGCAGCAGCATCATCACCATCATCATCATCATCACCACCATCAGCATCATCATCATCATCGTCATCATCACCGTCATCATCATCATCATCATCATCAGCATCGTCATCATCATCATCATCATCATCGTCATCATCATCATCATCATCATCATCATCATCATCATCATCATCATCATCATCATCATCATCTTCAATCCATCATCCACATCCCCACTCCCTACTCACACACACAAACAAACACACACACACACACACACACACACACACACACACACACACACACACACACACACACACACACACACACACACGCATTTCTCTTCTTATCTGTTTGCAAGCCAAGCTGGGAGGGCGGGAAACACCGTCCCTCCCATTCAAAATAATAATGACCCCCATGATCCGGGGCTTTGGGCCCCCCTGGACTCCCTTCGAAGAGGCCCCCCAGCCCTGCCGCGCCTCCCAGGGCGCCTTGCCGGGCCTTGCCCAGCAGATCCAAAGCGATCAGAGAAGCAGTCGAAGAGGCGGGGGAGAACCCCAAGACAGCGCAAGACTGCCTCAAGGCGAGCCAGGAGGCCCTCAAGACGGCCCAAGAGGCCCCCTAAGACGCCTCAAAAGACTTTCAGGAGGGCCTCCAAGAGGAAACAATCTCCCCATTTCCGTTGGGAAACGTACACTTTCAATGTATTCGCTTCTTGTGTCGTAGCAGTTCATGACGGTCCAAGAGGCCTCCGAGATCGCCCGAAGATGGCTCAAGAGGCCCCCAAGAGGGCTTCACGACAGCCCAAGAGGGCCCCAAGACTGCCCCAAGACGGCTCCAAAGAAGCTCACGAGGCCCCCAAAGGCTCCCAAGAGAAACCCACGAGAGCCATGGGAGGTCCCGAGGAGGGCCCAAGACGGCCCCAAGAAGGCCCCAGCACGGCCCAAGAGGAACAAGATTGCCCAGACGGGCTTCAAAAGGGCCCCCGAGACGGCCCAGAGAGGCGCCCAGGCGGCCTCCAGAGGTTCCCAGAGCCCTTGAGAGGCATTTGTGAGGCCCCCAGGAAGTTCTCCAACGAGTAGCCTCCGCAAAAAAAAACCTGCGGCAGACGGGGAACGGTTCGCAACGCCAGGCGGGAGCGAGGATGAATGAGAGGAACGATGTAGAGTGATAAGGCGTTGCTTTCCAATGCCTTGCTGTGCGCGACAGGGCAACTTGAGCCATGAGTGAGCACGTGCGGTGGCCATGTGAAGGACCCCGAACGTCATTCCTGTGCATGGTCGTGCGTCTTCCGGAAAAGCGCCTTCCGACCAAATGCACCCAACTGGCCCGGATCCTGGGTTTGCTATAACGTTCCCCAGAAATTCGTGTTGAACACAGGTTTCGGTGTATTTCCAAAGCCAAGGTGGCATTGTTTGCCATTACATTGTTTGGTTGTTTGTGGCATTGCGTGGCAGTGCGTTGTTTTGTTTGGCCTTCATTCGCATGTCTTACCATTGCTTCGCATTGCGCAACTGGACAGTGGGGGCCACGAGCGGGCCAGTACGTGAGCCACACGACGGCTGAACGATCCAAGCGGTGTCAGAATTCGACGCGCAGGCCGTTACGACAGGATCCAACGACGAAGTTGGAGGCTTCATTTAGCTTACGGCGAGGGCCCGCGCCACCAGAGGATGCTCAGGGCAATAACGGGCTCGTGGGCACAAGGGTATAGTCGGGGCTCTGAAGAAGGAACCCTTTTCGTTGGGGAGGGGCTCCGCGTTCCTTAAGTGTTTCACTGCTTGTCTCAGGCTTTCCTTATGTTTTCGATCGGAAATCGAAGTTTAACTTATGGAGAAAAGGGGCCTCGTTCCTTATTTACGGTTCCTTAGGTCAACGCCCCGACTGTAACGAAATGCACAGCTGGTCATGAGGAGGGTTGAGAAGCACCCCAGCTTTGGAGGGGTAGGGCTTGCTCATGATCTTCTCCCTAAGGCCTCCACCTTGGAATGTTTCTCGCTGTGGGTCGGTGTCTCCATGGGGCCTTGGGCCTTTGTCGAAGGGGCATGGGCTTGACCCACGTCCTTGTGGCCGCGGTTGAGTTGCACCCTTCAGCCCACGGTCCCAGGGGCAGTCGGTCGAAGATCGTATAGGGCGTTGGCCTGGATCTGCCCCTGGCAAGAGAGTAAGCGTTCCAAGCAGAATTGGCAGCGCTCTCATGCCCTGACTGTTCGCAAGACGGAAGCAGGGGAGGCAAGAGGACGAGGAAACACCAGATGTTTCCGCTGAGCACGTTGAAGCTTCGCCGGGACATGCTGGGAATATGTTCGTGGCACTCCACAAGCATTCCTGTGACTTCTGTTCTTCCCCTGGGATCATTGCCCCAGCTGACGTGAAGCCGATGTTCCGCTGGCATTTTGCTCCAAGGCCCAGAAGTTTGGGCAGCCCCCCGCGGGCACACACCCCTGCCGAAGGTCCTGCCTTCCGCTCGCACCTGGCCCTCCGCCTTCCAGCACAGCGCCCGCTTGTGCCGCGGAGAATGCCGAAGGGCTATGGCGGAACCAACAGCGGGATGGGGGGCTTCATGAGCGGTGCCTCCATCCGCTTCTCCAAGATGAGAGGCAGCGGCGTGGGCGGCGTAGACGCCTGGAGGGACCAGCTGGCCTCCGCGGCCAACAGCCAGGGCAGCAGCGTGCTGAGCAACCGGGCTCGGACCAGCGGCACGAAGCTGCCCAAGCTGCACTCCGTGCACAGTGGCACCGTCGTGTCCATGCAGCCCTTCGGCGCGTTCGTGCAGCTGGGCAAGGGCGACACCTACAAGGACGGCCTGCTGCACGTGTCGTGCCTGTGCGCGGACCGGGTCGAGGCGCCCGAGGAGGCGGGCCTGAAGCTGGGCATGAGCGTCTGGGTGAAGGTCTGCGAGGTCAAGGAGGACGACGGGAAGTACGGCCTCGACATCCGCTTCGTGGACCAGAGGGACGGCAAGGACCTGGACCCCTACCAGGCCAAGGGCCGCCCGCCCGACAACCACTTCCAGGGTGCCGCCAAGGCGCGCCCGCGGAGGGCTCCCGAGGAGGCCTCCGAACGGCCGCCGGCTCCGCAGCTGTCGCTGGACCCCACGCCCGACGCGGAGCCGCGCGCCAGGGCCAGAAAGAGGAAGGGCAGCGACTCCTCGGACTCGGGCGACGGGGCGGTGCCGAACGCGGCCGAGGTGGCGGCGAAGGTGGAGAAGATGAGAAGAAAGGTCGAGAAGCAGAGACAGAAGCTAGAGAAGGCAAGGAGAAAGGCCGAGAAGAAGGCCGAGAAGAAGGCCCAGAAGGCGGGCAAGAAGGCCAAGAAGGAGAAGAAGGGAGGGGACAGCGGCAGCGACATTTCGGACCCGTGTGCCTCTGCCTCGGAGTGAGTCGACGACGGGGTAAAACAGTTCCTGGCGAAGGGCCCAGCCATACGCAGCTGCAAAGATCGCGAGGCAGGTGGAAAGAATGAGGGGGGGGCACGGAACGTGTGAGGGGTGTGCTGAAATTGGCCCGATGGCGCCACTCCCACCGGGCCCTTCGGTGGAGCTCCCCATGCGGCCACGAAGCGTGTGAGAGGTGATGAAATTCCCACTGGGGCTTTCGGTGGAGCTCCCTATGGAGCCACGAAGCGTGTGAGGTTGTGTGCTGAAACGGATGCGGTGGCGCCATGCGGACCCTCGCACAGGGGCCTTCGGTGGAGCCCCTTATGGGGCCACGAAACGTGTGGGGGGGGGCCGAAACTGGTGCAGTGGCGCCATGCGGACTCACATTGGGGCCTTCGGTGGAGCTCTGTGTGTGGGGCCTCGCAACGTGCGAGGGGCGTGCTGATATGTGAGGAGGGAGGAAGGAGGGAGGAGGAGAGGGAGGCGGAAGGAGGGAGACGCGGGGCGCTGCTGATTCAGACCGAGGACCCAACACTGCAGGACGGTTGGGAAATGCATCACTGACCTGCTTGTGGGGAGTAAGCAGGTTTTTGGGGCGGGGGGGATGAACTTCCAGTTCGATTCGCTGTTCGGTTAGCAAGTCGACTGCACTTGGGTTCGCCTTGCGATTTGCATTGTGACGTGTGTTCAGTTGTAGCTTTGTATTTCATACGCGCATCGCCTGCATTTGTATTTACATGCCGAGTTGTGATTCGAAGTTCACGTTCGATCTGCATATGGTATCCATATCGGCTTACACGTCACATGTGAGTTTTGTTGTGCAAGTTCGTTTCGACAAGCATGGCGATTGGCATTTCGATGTGAATTCCGCTGTGTGGGTTTCGAGTCGCGATCGGATGTGCATTATGATATTAGGTTTCTATGTGCGTCGTGATCTACATGTCGATCGCATCCCTTTGTGCAAGTCAAGCTGAATGTCGATGCGCATGCGAGCTGCACTCGATTGCACATTGATCTGGTCGATGCGCATGTCGATGTAAGATCAGCTTCGCGGTGAAGGTGCGTGTTGCACCCGATGTGCAGCTCTAGTTGCATTCGGTTTTTATTTCTCACAGGACGACGACGGGAACAACCGCGACCCAATTTGTGGGACAACCAGTGGGACAACCACGGCACGACAAACAGGATACCTATGGGACAACCCATGGGACAACCAAGGGACAACACTAGGACAGTTCACATTTGCTAGGGCCCCGCGAGATGGGGACATTTGCTTGTTGCACGACTTGCCCTCAGCTGAGTCGGCACATCGTCGCCCCCGCACTTCTTCGCTTAGCTCGCACACGGATCGAACCCGAAAGTATTCTCCAGGTTCCGAGAATTCCGACATCCCCCCAACCTCCTATACGGAGCCCATCTCATCAAACAGGATACACATGCCAGTCGCTCAGGATACTCGCCATGTTGTACAGCGGCCCAGCCAGCCTACCGTGACACGCCATCCCGAGATTCCCCACGCAGCGAGTGCACGCAGGGATTTCTCATGCCTCTTCCCAGGAACCCGGCCCGTTCGCCGCTCCGGGGGGTCCCGTTCCCGCTTGTCTCCGCTCCGTGCCTCCAGCTGCACAGCCCGTCCGCCGCCCTGGCAGCACTGTTCCCGCACGCGGTCGCCGTCGAGTTGCCCCCCCCCCCCTATTTTGCAGCGCGACGCGATAGCATCGCAATCGCATTGCGCTGCAAAGTGTTACGTTGCTTCCGATTGCGCTGCAGTGCTTCGCTCTGTTTCGGTTACTTTGCATGCTGTCTCTTCGCGCCGCATCGCATGACAGTGCCTTGCGTTGCTTTGCGCCGGTTTGTACTGTTTTGTATTGCGTTTCTGTGCAACACATAGATGGCACCATTCGGACAGTACCACCTAGAGCTGCACTACATGGACCCCGCCACCTAAACTACAATGCGTGGGTTGCAAGAAACCCCGTTTGGGACCCACGCTGGGCATGTAAGGCTACGATTTCAGCAGAGGTTTGCTCGTCGGACACATGTTTTTTATGTGTCGGCATACCTTCACTGAGAATTCGCATGTCCGCCTCTAGCCCATGCAACCTAGTTCCGCAGACAGGCTTGTAGGCGGTTGACGCGTGGTGTTCCTCCGCGCTGCGTTTTGGTGGGAGGGGGGGTTTAACCTATCATTTGATCATGTGCAGAAGTGCCGGACGCAACATCAGGCCCTAGCCAGGTTTCTTGAGGATGCCGCCGCTAAGTTTGTTTTGGGATATCCCCCGCCCACCGCCCCGTGTCCCTCGAGCAGCCTCGTTTTTCTTTTGTTTCACGTATTGAAATATTGGTCGACGCGTTGTCGCTCGCATTCGGCTCGTTCATGTATACTGCCTCTAGTTTGTATGCTCTTGTCTTGGGCCTGCCTTAGTTTTGTGTGTGTTCGCTTGCCTTTGGCTTGCCTCCAGCCCGCTTTTTTGATTTGTCGAGGCCATCCTGTAGCTTGTCAAGGCGAGCTCGCTGATGTTTGGCCAACACATGGTCGCTTTCGGCTCGCTAGACTCCAGCTTCTTGTTTCAAAGCTGGCAGCGTGATTCTAGCTCGCGTTTCGTTCGTATGTCGCTTATTGTGCAGCTTTGCCCGACCTAATTTTGTAGTTACATTGTCCCCATGTTATCTTCAAGGTGTTTTGCCATTACCGTCCGTGTTGTTTCGGGCGTGGTCCGAATTTGTTTCTCGTGAAATAAACTGATTGGACTGAACTGACCTGAGCAGACTGGTCGCACCCGTCACGCGACGGATTTGTTCTAGGCCGCCAACGGCGCAACCTATGACGCAACCGATAGGCGACGGTTTTATTCTCAGCCGCCGAGGGCGCAAGGTATGGTGCAACCGATAGGGGACGACTCAGTTCTCAGCCGCCGAGGGCGCAATCTATGGCGCTACCGATGGGAAACGATTTATCTCGGCTGCCGAGGGCGCAACCTATGGCGCAAGCGATAGGAGACGGTTGTACTCTCGGCCGCCATGGGCGCAACTTATGACGCAACCGATCGGAGACGTTTTTTCCTCAACCGCCGAGGGCGCAACCTATGGCGCAACCGACAGGACACGGTTTTATGGTTAGCTTCCGTGGGCGCAACCTCTGGCGCAATCGATAAAAAAAACCGAGCTGGAGCGGAGGAAGACGAGGAGGTGGACGACGACGACAATCAGGATGGGGAGGAGGACGGGGAGGAATACGAGTAGTACGAGGACGAAGTGTGGGCATTCGAATGCGTGCTGGGCTACACCCGACTTATGCTCGCCGTTTGGGCTGGCGGTGGGGCCCAAGCGGCGAGTTGTTTTGTGATTTTGTCCATTTTCCCCAACCATCCTGTGGTGAAAGGCCCTCGCGTTGAAGAGACAGCACCCCGCATCTCCTTCCCCCTCTCCCTCCCCCCTCCTCCTTCACCTTACCTTGCCCCTGCTCCACCGAGGGCCCCAGAGGCGACATTCGCATGCGGTTCCCAGCCCGTATCCGCGCACCCCTCACACGTTCCGTTGCCCCATACGGAGCTCCACCGAAGGCCCCAGTGGCAAAGTCCGCATGGGTTCCCCGCCCATTTCGGCACACCCCTCACTCGTTTCGTTACCCCATACGGGGCTCCACCTGAGGCCCCAGTGGCAACGCTCGCATGCGACGTCCCGCCTATTTCGGCGCACCTCTCACACGCTTCGTGGCTCCATAGGGAGCTCCACCGAAGGCCCAAGAGGCAATGTTCGCATGCGGTTTCCCGCCCTTTTCGGCACAACACTCACCAGTTTCGTCTGCTCCATAGGGGCTCCACCGAAGGCCCCATGTGCACAGTTCGCATGCGATTCCCCACCCATTTCGGCACACCGTCTGCCCCATAGAGAGCTGAAACTAGAGGCCCCACGCGGCAGTGTCCTCATGGCGTACTTGCGCCCGATTCCGCACACTCCTCCACGACCTGTGCGCGTCGCTGGGACTCCTTCGGGGTGTCCGGCGTGCGCGTCGCAGGGACCCCGCGCTGCACTCTTCCCAGAGCCGCGGCCACCAGGGCGCGAGGACAAGGAGCGGAGTCAGGCGAGGGAAGGACATGAACACAAAACGGTCGGTCGCAGGGCTCGGGGCACCGTGGGCCAAGCGGGCACTAACGCAACGCACAACGGAAACCAGGGAATGGAAGAAAGAGCGAAGGATATGGACGCACAGCGGCAGCGCACGGGGCCCGCGCCAAATCAAACACACTCCGTGCTCGCATATGTCCGCTTCGTCTCTCCGTCCACGCCTCAGTCCTCTTGCCAGAACCCCTCCTCCTTCTCACCTGCCTCGCGATGCTCGCAGCTGCACACTGTTGGGCCATTCGCACGGATATGTTATTTCAGTTTGTGGTGAGATGTATGTATGTTTGCCGTCAGGCGGCTCACTGGTCCTGTAGGTTTTCGTTCCCCTTGCCTTCAGCTTGCCATGGCCTTCCGTCCTACTGATACATGGTATGTGTGTTGGTGCGTTCTTTGCGTACGCATATAAGTCATTACCATCGACTCCATATGTGCTCAAGATCGCGCGAAGTTCCTTTGAGCATGGAAGCTTGTGCTATAATTCGTCGTAAGGTCGCGTGACTCTGGCCCCCCCCTCCAGACCATAGCCTCGGATGTCATCTTTATGCTTGAGGACGGCAGACCATAGCACGATTCGAAATATCGAGTAACAACTGGAATGAATGCATAGCTGAGAACTCCGAGCAGTCGGGTGGGATTGATCTTGACAGTAATGTCGGGAGGCGACCCGAAAGATCCCGCAGAAAGGATGGTCAGAGATGGACGGGCGGGAGGATGCGCTGGAGGAGGAGGAGGAGGAGGAGGAGGAGGAGCACACCATGGGGAGACACTCCTTGGCGGATTTCGAACTGACTTCTCCTTATGATCGGACCCTAACTTCCTGGATGCGGTGGTGAGGGGAATGATGTGGCTTCACGCGCAGTTATGAGTACCCACGTGCGGTCGATCGTTTTGTCATTTCGAGCAAGCAACAAAGGATGCGTAGGAGGAGGAGGACAAAAGGGAAGTCTGAGGCACACACGCAGATATACACATACATACGTATGTGTACCTATACATACTG
>CAUYUJ010014561.1:15000-30790 GCA_963575745.1 Prorocentrum cordatum
GTTGAGAGTAGTACGTAATCATACTGAGCACTTGTGGGGGAGGTGGCGAGGAGGAGGACGATGAAGCATGACCTCTTACTCTGCCCCCCCCCCCCCGCCCGCGCAGAACCGCAGGCACCGTGTCTCTCATTCCCTCCCAGTGGGCAACGGCGGCGGCGGTGGCTGCCGAGACGACGACGTGAACGACCACGAAGACGCGCACGACAACAACGATCACGACCACGGCGGCGACCGCGAAGATGACCGCGACCACGAAGGCGACTGCGACCGCGACCAAGTTCTGCTCAAAACTGGTCTCGAGACCCCTCCCGTGGCCCATACTGGCGAGTTTTCGAGCCGCGCCTCCACAATGGCGACGAGAACCTCCGGAAGAGCCCAGAAGCCCCTAGATGACGGCGGCGACGACGACGACAACGACAACGACCACGACGACGTCGACGACGCCAACGACGCCTACGTCGACGCCGCCGACGACGACCACGACGACCACGACGGCGATGACGACGACGTCGACCACGACGACACCGACGACGCCGACCAAGACGACGACGATGATGACGACGACCGCGACGCCGTCCACGACGCCGACCACGACGACCACGATGACAACGACGACCACGACGCCGAGCACGGCGACCACGACGACCACGACGACGGCCAAGATCACGGCCTCGACGAGCATGGCCACCGCGACCGCGACCACGACGAGGCCGACGGCCGCGACCGGGGCGGAGACGCGCCGCCGACCGAGGCACCTGACGCGGGCAGGCAGCCTCGGCTCGCTCGGCGGCGGCCCCAGGGCTGCGGCGAAGCAGGCCGCGTTGGGAAGGGGGCGAGGGGGGGAGGGAAGTCCCTCCCGCCTGCCCGCCCTCCCGCCTTCCCTCCTCCTCCGTCGTGTTGCCTGCTCCCTGCTCATGCTCCTTCTCCCCCCGCCTCCGCCTGCTCCTCGTCCTCCTCCTCCGCCTCCGCTCCCGCCTCCTCCTCCTCTGGCCCGCTTCCTCCCCCTCCTCCCGCCGCCTCCTCCTTCTCATTGTCCTCCTCCTCCTCATCCTCCTCCTCCTTTCTGCTCCCTCCTCTCTGCTCCTCCTCCTCTTCCTCCTACTCCTCCTTCTCCTCCTCCTTCTCCTCCTCCTCCTCCTTCCTGCTCCCTGCTCCTCCCCCTCCTTGGGGTGGGGGGTGATCGGGAAGACCGGTAGGTGGGAGAGAGGACCGCGCCGGGAGGCGGGAGAGATAGGGGGGGAGGGACGCCAGGCAGGGAGGCGGGAGCCAGTCAAGGAGAGGGGGGTCCAATGGGCAACGACAGGGGAGGGCGACGCATTGCCCCTCGCTCTCTCACTTCGCAGCGCCCATCAGGGCCGCGCCGGTCGCGCCAAACTACCTGGCCGCTGCGCGCGCGCATGCGCGGGCTGGCGCGGCCGCAGAGATGCACCAGCCAGCGCCAAGCACTCATCGCAATAGCCGCCGCATGAGGTTTGCAAACCAAGTTGCGGGTGGGTGGGTGGGATGTTTGCGCGAGCAGTGGAGTGGACAAGTCACTGCGAACAGAAACTAGTTGCACCGCATAGATTGCATCACAAAGTTGCACCGCACATATTGCACCACGTAGGGTGCACCACGGACGACGCACAACATATATTGCACGACGTAGATTGCACCAGTTAGACTTCACCACATAGCTTGCATAACCTTCCGTCGATTGAGCCGCATGGATTGCACCACGTGGATGGCACAACCTATATTTCCCCACGCACAACGTACAGCGCACTGAATAAATTGCACCACCTGATTTGCACAACATCGATTGCACCACATATATCGCACTACGTACATCGCACAACAGATATTGCACCTCATAGGTTACACCACATAGGCTGCATCACATAGGTCGCACAATGCATATACATATGTGTATATACATACATACGAATTGAAACGCACCGATTGCATGCAGACTCCACCACATAGCTTGCACAGCATACATTGGACCGCGTAGATGATACCACGTGGATTGCGAATCATGCCCTGCGCCACGCAGATTGCTCAGCATGGGTTGCACCACGTAGCTTGAATCACATTCGTGCGCAGCATAGATTGCACAGCATATATTTCATAACGTAAATTGCGCAGCGTGTGCTACCAGACGCAGAATGTTTGGGGCCCACGCTGGCTACTTGTTTAATCCAGGCGGTAAAAGATGTTCTGCTGGTGCGCACCTGATGAACTCGTATGAGAGCCATATGTGTGTGTGTGTGTTTCGAAGTCTCGTCCAGCACCCGCATCCTGATTTTGCAACACGGTGCAACCACGTTGATTCATCGTGCGTCCAGTGCACGATCCCGTACCAACGAAAACCATGCGTGCCACATGCGCGCGCCGTATCGCGCGCATGCCGGAATCCCTCGAAGCCACTGGCGTTCACATTATTTCAAGGTTGAGCTCTTCCATCACATGTGAAACACCAATGTGCTTTCAACACGTTTGCAAGTTGCAGTTGAAATTGTGGGATGTTGGCGGCTGGAGGGTGGAAGGGTTGGATGTTTGCGTGAGCACTGGGGTGGGCAAGTCATTAGTACCACGATCAATGACACCACAATGCTTACACCACACAGCCCGCACCACATACGTGAGACCACATAGTTTGCCGCGCATAGCTTTCACCACATAGCTTGCACCGCATGGATTGAAACTGCAGGGCATTACGTACACCGCATCGTTGGCGCCATACGAGGCAGGAGGGAGAAGGGAGGAGGATGGAGAGATGGAAAGGAGGATGAGAAGGAGGAGGAAGGAGGGACGACGGGGGAGTGGGTGGGAGAGGAGGGAAGAGGAGGAGGAGGAGGAGGAGGAGGAGGAGGACCAGTGTAAATCCAAGAGTCATCAACAATGGTTGAATCAAACCTCCCTCGAAGCTCCCTCTTCGCAGGTCCCTATAACGCTCCATGTCCATTGGGGGAACTGCCCCGTTGGAAGACAACCGTTTGAAGACCCTGAAGCATGCCAAAACATTGCTTTCGGGATTCCAACGCCACGGACCAACCTGACTCTTGCGTGTTGACGATCCTGGATCGTGCCAGAACACCATGCCTGGGACGTCAACACAGCGGATCAACGTAACTGTTGCGCCCGCGTAATATTGAATATTTTTCGCAAGACCATGTCTGATACGTTCATGATGGGGACCCGTGAAACCCTTGCACATGTTGTGCACGAGTGTGCGCGGCGATAAGGCGAGAGTCACACTGTGAAAGGAACCGCCCCACATCCGTGAAACTCTTGCAGCTTTTTGTAAACGAATGTGCGCCTCGCTAAGGCGAGAGCCACATTTTGAAAAAGACCCGCCCTCAATCCGGGAAGCCCTTGCAATTTTTTGGAACGAATGTGCGCCGCGCTTAGGCGAGAGCCACATGTTGAAAACCACCCGCCCTCAATCCGTGAAGCTCTAGCACCCGTTACAACAAATCTGCGCCGCGCTATGGCGAGAGCCACATTTTGAAAACCACCGGCCCTCAATCCGTGAAACTCGAGAAAATGATTAATGCGGATGTGCGTCGCACTAAGGCGCGAGCCACATTTTGCAAACCACCCGCCCTCAATCCGTGAAACACTTGCAAATGTTTAAAACAAATGTGCGCCGCGCTATGGCGACAGCCACATTTTGAAAACCACCTGCCCTCTATCTGTGAAATTGTTGCGAATTGTTTAGATCTAGAGCAGAAATGGTGAGGACGTCTCAGGCGAAACGCCGGGCCCGCCCTAAAAATTTGCCTTGGGGTGCGACAGGGAGACTTCATTTATAAGGCAAAGGAATGGAGGAGGAGCAGGAAGTGTAGGCGGAGTGGGGGGGGGGAGGAGGAGAGGGACGAGGGGGAGGGGGAGGCAGAAGGAGGAACCACGGCGCCCGACCCGGCCGACCTGAGGCCTCGAAGGACTGCGGGGGCCCGGGGAAGATCCTCGTCACCTGGCTGGTCGAGGCCATGCGCCACCCGAGCCTGTGCAGGCGGCGGCTGGCGACAGAATGCGGGAGGAGGGGCTCCAAGACGTTGCGTTCCCTTTTTCGGGGAAACGTGAGGCTCGAGTAAGCCGGAGCCCGGACGTGCTCATGTTTTCTTGACGAGCGCGTCCTGGATTTTGACGGTCCAGTTTTCGTGGGATATCTGCAGCGGGAGCTCGCGTCAAATTTCAGATTGGGCTTCGTCATTTTATGATGGCCCCGTCAGGCCAAGCCGAGCCTTTCGTACCCGAGTCTTTTTGTTGATTTATTGTTTTGGTTTATCCTCGGGCTATCGTCAGAACAGTAATTCCTGCACGTGGCCGACGCGCGACGAAAGGGCCCGAGGGGCCGAAAGAAAACGAAGGACGGACCCAGGAGCCACAGACAACGAGCGGAAGGACACAACCGAAAGAAAAGGTCCACGAAGTGATGCTGGGAAAGGTTGACGGGATATGATTGCCCCGTCCTGGCTCATCGGAGGTCGCTGCCTCACCTCCCCTCAGGCACCCACATGCCTCCATTCAAACCCGCGGCAGCAGAGCTCACATTCTCTCTTTGTGAGCCTGGGCAGGGGAAGCAGGCACAGCAGAGCTGCACGGGGAGTCCCAAGCGCCAGCGGTACGGGTGCTTGCTCCCATTGCGCCGCAATGCTTGGGAAGCTTCGCAGTCAGACAGCCTCAAGGACGGGAACGTATAAAGATGTCGCCCCATAGAGAGAGCGGCAAGACATCACCAAGCCCGCGAGAAAAAGAGAGAAGCTGGCATAGCCTCTTCTCTCTTGGCGAGCCTGGGCAGCGCACAGAAAAAGTAAGCAAGGGCCAGGATTTCACGACCGCAGGCGGCACGGGTGCTTGCTGCCATTGCGCCTCCATGCTTGTGGAAGCCTTGCGGTCAGGGAGTTTCTATGGGCTGGAGAGATTGACTGAAACAGACGACCGTCAACCCGCAGCAGTGAGAGCAGGTTGCCTCTCCGTCGCTTGGCGAGCCTGGGCAAAGGAAATTACAAACACAGAATAAGCAATGAGAGTCTTACAGCATATATACTTCGCGGGCGCCGGTATCCACGAGACCCCCGCACCACGGTCGGATAAGCACAAAAGATGCCCCACCCCCTCTTTGCCAACCCCCTTTCACAGCCACCAGGCCGCCACAGCGGCTGTAGCAGCCATTCTGGGTCGAAGAGGGCCCGGAAGTTAAGCACGTCGTGGGGCTTGGGGAAAGCATAGATGACGCTGGCACAACCACTTGCGCACACACACACACACACGTCTCCGATCGGGCACTGTGTGCTTGGATCACGTCCATCACGCATGAGCCTCAGGCGGGATATTGAGCCCGTGGCCCGAGGGGGGCCCAGGATAGTTTCGAATCAAGCCATTGACGTTGCTTTTGGAGTAGCGTTCACAGCGGCGGCAGAAAGTAATGTCCTGCAGCCTTCGGAGACAATGCCCCCCTCTCCCGTCGGTGAGGGGTACCTGGGACGCAAAAGGTAGCTCTTAGAAAACGAGCTAGCTCTACAATTCACACAATTAAAACGCCCTACGGAAGGGCCCCAGACATGCTCATGCATCGCTCCAGCAACAGATCCCGACAAAAGGAGAGAGGGGGGAACTGGAATCTGGATGTCCTCAGAACTGGCTGCCTATATTTCCTCGGGGCAATTCTTGAACATCCATGCAATGTAGCGGCCGATATAACAACCTAGATGTCTGACAAGGGCATCAGACCCGTTACTATGGTCCTGCTGCGCGGTGTCATGGGAATTGAAATTTGCACCTAGCTTGGCCAATCGGTCTGCCTAGCGATTCCCAGCATAGCGTACATCATTACGATCACACTGACGTACCTCGGAGACTCGCACTGGTTGGTAACCTGCATCAGTCGCTAGACGGTGGAGCTGGACCCATAGGGAGCAGCGCTTAGCCCATCCATGGGTGGAGGCTTCGTCGCCGAGGACCCAAACGCCTACCACCGTTTGGCAATCAGTAGCAAACTCATACTGGACAGACGGGGCAGCATGGGTGAGGTGAAATATGAAAGCATAGAGCTCAGCCCCATGGAGTGTCGTGAACAAGGGCAGGCGATGCCCCATATGCTGCGGCGTTCAACATAGGAGAATCGTGTGCAACAGGCTCACCAAAGACGCTTCGGCGTCTGGGAGCAAAAGAGCAAACGCCCCGTCCACGTCGGAGCGCGTGGGGCGACGGCCCAAATATTCCCGAGCCGCCCCCGCACGCTGGCGACGGGAAAAGAGGGCCATCAGCGGCGCGCTCCCAAACAGGACCAGGGAAAGGCGGCGAAACAGGAAAACGATGACGCGGCTCAGGAGCGAGCGTTGTGGCCCAGACAGGATTATCACGGCGCTGCCCGAGACAACGTGCGAGGGCCTGCGCCGGACCAAACCAACGACGGAGCTCATTGAGAGTATCACATTCATACCAGGTGTGAACAATAAACAAGGCCCGCTGGGATCAGCTGGCACATGGGGCACTTAGGTTTGAAATAGATACACCCGGCCAAGAAAGCCCCCAGGGCTCGCTGATTCAGCGCGCCACAACCTTCGGTCTTCTTGGACAGGAGCGAGAGGAGGGGAGGCAAGAAAGGGGGCCCCGACACATGACCGAAGGAGGGGTGACGCACAGAGGTTTGCTTCCGCGCCCATGCGCAGGCATCGCGGGTCACTGGGGATGCCAGGTCGCGCGGCGTAGTAGTCGCAATCAACAGATCCATCCCAAGAGAGTCCTGCCATTGGGCTGGGGTAGTAACTGGCCATCCAATCCTGAGTCAGGTGGCAACCTATACTTGACCTGGCCCTTGTAGGTCTGCCCAAGGGGTGCCACATGAAACGGCATCACGGGCTCGAGAGAGGACTGCGTCAATGACGCCCTCGGGTAATGCACGGTTCCAACGAAAGACAGCCCACAAACGCACTATTTCTCCCTGGGCGTCCAAGGCTTGGCCAGTTACGCCCTGTAGAGCAAGGTGCAACGTAACAGATCTGCGCCTACCTGTATCTAGCACTGCATGACATGGAGTCCTAATCTGCTGGATCTGGTAAGTACTCAAGCCGACCACAGCAAGTCTATGGGATATAGTAGGATGCATGTTCGTATTAATAATGCTAGCCACCCGATCACCTCCTTTCTGAAGGCGCAAAAGACGACGGGCCATGGCCATGGCTGTCTTTAGTCTGGCATTCAAAACTGGACGACTCCGGCGCCCCTTGCGCAGCTGAAAATCAGGTTTCGACATGAGAACCTGACGACTCCAGGTAGACGCGGGGTCTCAGCTACAGTATCCTTGGCCATCTTCGGGCCCGGGGCCAAGAGCACGATTTTCTTCTCGGCCAGGGGCAACCGGGCAGAAAAAGTGAACTTGCTCATAAGGAGATGGGAGGCCTCCACGGCTGTTTTCGGGAGGTCACTTTCATTTCCAATCCCCAGGGCCTGAACGTCGTCATCCACCAGGCCAATATGAAGGTTCGGATATACTGCCATGACAGAATCTAACTCTGGAGCCAGCATAATGCGCATGAGCAGATCTGCAGAGGAACAACCAGCAACAACCGTGATACCAGCAGAGATCCAAGCACCGACGATTCGGCGTAATCATACGACCCCAGGCGATATATAGCGAGATAAGAGCACGCGCAAAATCGCAGGATTGACACCAAATTGCATTGCACGCTTGATGAGAAGCTGGTGCCGAACCTGCCCATGCGCCTGCTAAATGTCCACCAAAAGAGAGAATGCTGAGATGCCGCGTGTCACTGCGCATTCTGGCAGCACCCCCATGCGCCGCGCACGCTGTTGACAAGAGTGAGCGCGCACGCCGTATATGCATGGGCGCAGGCGTGGGCGCGCGCAGCTCGCGCCGCGCGCGTGGCGAGAGAACCTAGTGAACGCCCGCGCGCATTTTGTGGCAAGTGCCACGGTGCGCTCGCCGCCTCCGGGCCTCGGCAATAAACTTATAATGAATGCCGCCAAGATAGATGGAATTTTCCTTAACCGCAGGACAGCTCTTCATCTGCCAAACAGCGCGAGTAAAGAACAATCCGAGAGTTGGGCATGGTGGTGGGCATGCATGCAGTCCAATGCAACCGCCGCGCGCGCTCTGCATTTCCGACGCATCTGCCTATAGGGCGCCAGGGACGGTTGCGGTAAGGATGCAATGTCAGTCGGGTGCGCAGGAGGCACGGGCCAATCACGGCAAGGATCGTCGGGGGTGCCTGCTATAGGTTCCCAGAGACCATGCCAAAACTATTCGCGCGCGTTCAAGTTATGCTCAGGAGTGCCGATTGGGACATCAGGGGTCGGTGTAGATGCGGTCTGAAAAGCCGCCCCAATCGACCGAGCCGCTCACAAACTTGCGCGCGCCAAATCCACCACGCTGCGCAGACTTCATGGCCCGCGAGGTCCAGGACTGATGGCGCTCAGCTGAGGCCGCGCGCTCCATGGCAGACGCCGTCTCAGCCAGAGTATTCCGACGCCAATCAATAGAACCAAGGTTCAGGGAACCGAGCCGATTCCCATAGCAACGCCACCATGGCCAATCAGGAGTTGGACCCCCTTCGCGCTCTGAGGGGCGGTATCTGCGCAAACCATTAGCTGCGCGAGTGCCAGCTGGTCACGGTTGCTTCCCTGCTAGATGTAAGAGGGCCCCAAGACGGTTCGAGAGGTTCCTCTAAAGCTTCCCATTCATAAAAGGTAGCAACTCCACCAGGGAAAAGACGGGAGACCGATATCTGAATCGAGATGGGGGCCTCGCCCCATTTATCATAAACCAGCGGTCCGGGTAGCTGATAGAGCCCAATCAACTCCTTGACAGGCGTTTTCAGCCAGCCAGAGGTAAGACGCTCAAGCTCACGCGCTGCAGCCACTTGGTCAGGATCTGGAAACTCATCCCAGGACGGGGGGCAGGGATCACGTCCAACGGGCCTCGGAACGGGTAGCAACGGAGGACGACGGAGCACAGAGACCAGGTCAGAATGCACATTCCCACGTAGAGTCAAAGCAACAGGTCGATGCTTGGAACTCAGGAGAGTTCCCCATGCTTGTGCGAAGCTGCCGCTGCTAAAACTGGATGCACAACGAAGCAGCCCATCAACGATTGGGCGCCCGCGGGCTCGTGCCCGTGGGGCTCCGGCGCCACAACGACACCTTCTAACAGCGACAGGAATCTTGTGGCCTGCAACTCGCTGGGAGACAGATTCCAATCCGCGGAGATCGCGAAGGGGGTGCCAATTGTCTTCAAAACAGCTGCAACCTGCAGGAGGAGTTGGGCGTTCCTACTCTCTGCAGCGTCTCCTGCGAGAAGGTAAAGATTGGCCCGCGGGGCCCCTGCGTCAATTGCCCCATGCCATAGCTTGGTAAAATATCGCTCAGGATGGGGCAGAACCACCGAGGTGTCAGAAATCAGATCAGAAAACGATATGGCGTAATGTGATACTAAACCAACACCCGAGCTCAAACCACCTGTAGCCGTGAAAACAGAAGGGTGCAAGTGTGCGTGATATCCGTGCATGCGGGCACGATTGACTGCAAATTCAGGTTGATCCGGCAGAGCAACATAGCTCCTGAAAACCAGCCGCATCAATCTTGTCTCCAAAGGCCTCCAGGAATGGTTCAGAATTCGTCCAAGGGATGATATTGACCGTTGCTAGGACCCACTCGTGGCGAGGCTTCTTGACGAAGGCTGACTTGCCAGGGGGGGGGGGGGCACATCATGACTATAGCTGCTGCCGTAGTGGGGAGGAAGACGCAATTCCATCAGATGGTCCAGAGTTTCCATGCCCTTTCTCCTGAACAATACTGGAATGCGTCGCGGGATCCGTCGGGGATATGCCAGCGGAGTCGACGTCGGCGGTAGCATCGGCGTCAGCAGTGCCAGCCCCATCAAATTCGATTGTCGCAGAGACATCAGGGGGTGGCATGGCAGGACGCTTTGGCGGCGGCGGCCAAGAGGAGGTACGCCCAGGGCCAAATCCCATGTAATACTGAGACTGTCCACCAGTGGAGTCCACTGCCATGGGTTGGGCGCGAACGGGTTCAATTGATTGTGGCCTCGAGGAACATGAGGGAGCAGAACCTAAAGAAATGCCAAGCAAAACAACACCCTGGAGGTGGCGCAAAGCTTGTGGCAACTTCGTATATTTCTGCATGGCCTTGGAGGTGGCGACAACCTCGATGAGTGCAGAGATCTCAGGGCTGTCGTCCGAGTCCTGATTTACTGCGCCAGATGCTTGAAGGCTCTGAGGCTTGTCTTCCCAAGAGGCCATGTCACGAGCTGTCAGCTGCTGCCTAGTGGCGAGAGATACGCGATCTGCCTGCAGGGAAGCAACAGACTCATCAATATCACGGAACTGATCAGTGAGCTTGGCATATTTCTCATTGGCCCAGTGATGGCGTTGCTTCTATGACGCACGCTACTGGGGGACGGTGAGCATCTCAGCATTCTGAGCACGAAGAGACTACAATTCAGCCTGCAGGCCTGCAATTCGTGACAGCACGTGCTTGGTCCGTGGGAGGGTCCTACACGCACCCAACTGGTTCTGCAGAGTGTGCATGGTCATACCAAGATCCGCAAGCATACGCTCATTGCCGTTAGCATCGACGCCAAAGCCGCGGTCATCATCGTAGTCGTCACCGATCCCGCCACGATAAGCAGCCCAGAAACCACGATTGCCACTATCAGCGCCAAGACCATCATCACCACAATCATCCCCCAACCGTTCCTGAACCTCCTCATTCAAAGGTGCCTCGAGACGCTCGTCCAAGGTACGAAAGGGTGGGGTGGATGTGTTGGACGAAGCAGGGGGCGGAACAGGCGATGGCGGCTCGGGACCAGTCGCTCTTCCTGTTTTGCCTCTTGACGGGTGGGCCTTACGGGCCTTGCCTCTTGCGTGCTTCCTGGAGCCTGTCCTTTGGGGGAACGACAAGGAAACAAGGATTGGCAAAACTTGCAATGGCGTCGGGCGCTGGTGTCGGGTATCCAAGAGACTTCCCCAGCATCGCGGCAAGATAAGCACACAATATATCACATCCCCCGCCGACGCACGCGCGGCGGTCACCTGTCGACCAGTGGGCGGGCCCTCGAGCCTGCCCCCCTGGCAGCGCCCAAGCTCCAAGCCTCAGGGCAAGGTTTTGAACTTGAGCCAGAATGGCTACGGACGTAGTCGACTCTCACGTCTCCCCTGTTTTTGGGGGTGGGGGGTCCCCAGGCGGTTGGACTGTGACTTGGCAACGCTTGGACGTGTGCATTTTTTCTCGGCGAGAAACCACGAGGACCATCCTGGACCATCGAGGAAAAAAAACATGCACGAAACGGAACAATGCACAGGAAATGGACGTCCGAGCGACGGCAAGGTGAGGCGCAGCCGCACCCAGGGACGGGTTTTGAGCACTGGCGTGCACCGCCGAGCACCCCGCCCGGTTCGCCTTGAGCCCGGGTGAGGAGGAGGGAGGAGGACGGGGGGCGAGGGAGGAGGGAGGGAGAGAGGGAGGAGGGAGGAGGGAGGAGGGAGGGAGGTGGGGAGGAGGGAATTCGTCGAGGGCAAAAGGGCCCTTCACCTTAAAAACACGAGGAAGACGCGGCCCCGCTGAGGCCGCCGTCTTTGCTTGCATCAGGGATTACAGATTTGGGCGGTTTGGTTCGATACACCTGCAGACAAGCCCCCCATATCCCTGATGTTCTTGGCCCTCCGAACTTAGGTCCCCTCCAAGAGGCTTTGGGGTTCTGGGTTGGTCAATCAGGAGATGGCATGATCAACTCGGGCATGTCCCCCTCTGCAGGATGGCTCTTCAAGAACAGTCCATCAAAAACATGTGGGGACGAATCTCCTAGTAGGATCATGTCTGCATGCTTGTTTGACTATTGCTCCTTCTTCGCCCAGAACCCGCCTCCCGGGGGACACCGCCCCACTTGCTGCCCCGAGATCTCGGGCCCTGCGGCTGCTCCTCCGCACCGAGCGTGCGTGTTCGCCGGGGCGCCGGGCCCCGGGTCTGTCACGGGTCGGCGCCTCGCGCGCCAAGGAGGGCCCGGCATCTCTCGGCGGGGGCCCCTTGAGGAGCACCCTGGGGCACCGAGCAGGCAGAAACATGTTTTTCTCGGCGGGGACCCCTGGATGAGCACCCTGGAGCACCGTGCAAGCAAGAACGCGCACGAGACCGAAGCATGCACCGGGAGTGGACGTCCGAGCGATGGCAAGAGGGGGGTCCAGCGCCGGTGCCAGGAAGTCCTTGGAAAGACGAGCGACCCCAGGGTCCTGCAATCCAGGCGAGAGCCTCACTTTGGAAAGGAGCTGCCTTCCATGCTTCTGGCGCTGAAAAAGTCGGCGGCGAGGTGGGATCATGACATCCACAGAAGTGTCCAGCGGGAAGTGACTGAACTGGACGCGACCCAAATTAGGGGTCTCCAGCCCCCCATAGCCATTCAAACAGTTCTGAGCAATGCAATGCAAAGTATTGCTTGGCATTGCTTGGGATCTTGCTTGGCATCGTTTGGAATAGTTGCGTGGCATCGCTTGGTATTGCTTGCATGTGTTACTTGGCATTGCTCGGCATTGCCTGCAATCGTTGCTAGGCTTTGCTCTGCATTTCTTAGAAGCGCTGCTTGGCATTCCTTGCATGACATTGCTGACATTGCTACGCATTGCGTTACATTGCTTAGTGCTGCTTCGCCTTGGCATTGCTTGGAATTGGCTGGAATCGTTGCTCGGAGTCTTGCCTTAGCACTTCATGGCATTGCTTGGCATTGCCTTTCGTTGCCTGCAATCGCTGCGTGGAATTCCTTTGCATCCTTTGCATCCCTTTGCATTGCATGGCATTGCGTGGCGTTGCTTGGCACTGCTTGGCACTGCGTGGCAGCTCTTGGCCTTGTTCGGCGTTGTTTGGCACTGTTTGGCCTGTCTTGGCGCTGCTTGGCACTGCTTTGAAGGGCTTGGCATTGCCTTGCAGAGAGCTTGGCATTGCACGGGCAAGACCCGGGTAAACCCCGGGCAATCTGGGGGAGAGCCGAGGAACGCAGCGGGCCTGTTTCCGACGAGGCGCCCCCCCCCCCCCGGTTGCTTTCACAAGCGAGTAATTCTCGGGGACAGCCTAATTTGCAAAGAAGAGCTACAGGCCTTGGAAAACATAGCGAGCAGTCATGCCACATTCATTGGTCCACATCTCTTCCTCTCCCCAATGTTCAGAGTTGGCTGTGGGTCTGATGAGTCGCACTTCGACCGCAGTCTCCTCCGCCCGTGTCAACTTACAGATTGGGGGAGAGGAGTAGTGTCCCTCTACCGTACGTGCCCTCAGTCAGGAGAATCGTACTCACAATTTTGAGATGTGGATCGACTGCAGCATTGATTTACCCCAGATGTGTTCGTCCAGCCCATCAATATGCTACGTCTTTCTTATTGATTCGTCGAGGGAATCAATTCTGGGCTGGCAGTAAGTTCAATCAAAGGAAGTCTCACGCGGGAGCCCAGATTTGAAAAGGAACCGTTTTCAATTGTGGAGATGTTGCACAAGTATTAAGTTTTGGCCATGAAGAGGTATCATAAACATGCTTATCTGTCAGCTGATACGACGAATATGCGTAGCGTTGAGGCTAGAGACACATCGTGAAATCAGCATGTGTTCCATCCGTATGATTGTTGGAAGCGCATAACACGAACGTGGGCGACGCTCGGGCGATAGCCACATGTTTGAGAGGAGCGGCCCCCCACTCGTGTAGCTGACGGCTGACATGTTGCAAGACGAATGTGCGCAGCGAAAAGCCAAGAGCCACATTTTGAAAAGGACCCGCCTTCCACTCTTGAAGCGAATGTCTTATGTTTAAGCAAAATGCGCTCCGCGCTGCGGCGAGAGCCCTAGTTTGAACACCACTGGCTCTCCATCTTGACAGTTGTATGTGACGTTTCAAGACAAGTGTGCGAGGCGCTGGGGCGATATCAACATCCGATCCTTCCAATCGTCCTTGTAGCTGTCAGATTAGTTAGCACGGATGCGCTTGGCGCTAAGTGTTGAACTATTTAGCACGGGTGGGCTTGGCGCTAAGGCGAATACAACAGTTTGAAAACCCATCCGTGTATTCGCCGGGACTGTTTATCACGAGTGTACATGACGCTGAGGCGAGAGCCGTGCAATTGCTGGAAAGTTCAAGGGTTGGGGTCATGGATGGGGCGGAGGTCTCTGGCGAAACGCCCAGCCCGCCCCACCGACATGTCTGGATGTCAGACGATGGAGGGGAAGGCGGGGGGACATGAAGCAATCATGTTTTGCCCCCCCCCCCCCCCCTCCCTCCACAGCTTGTTCTCCCCTCGAGGGTGTGGCTTCCCCTTCCCTCCCCTCTCTTGCCACTCTTTGCATCCCTTTCCCTTCTTTTGTTGTCCTCCCGTTTCTTTCAGCCGTCAAGATTGTAGTGCGACGCCAGGATCTGGGCCAGCCAGCGTCGACAGACCAATCCTCACCACGCCTATCGGATACACGTTTCCCCACCTGGCGGACCTACGGCCAACGCGCCTAGTAAGGACGCGCGCCTTCATCTCGGGCACCCTTGTGTCCTTGCCTCTGCGGCCCGTCCTTTGCCGTTTTCACTGGTCGCCCGCCGCCTAACAACTCCCAACTTCGGTCTTCAAGGGTCTCACGTCCTTACCACCCGTCCTTACTACACGATGTGACCGTACCTCGCAAGGTGGGGATGGCCCATTCCCTGGCCGTGGGGCCGTACAGGGAGCGGCGCAGGGGCCGTACGCGGTGGCCTCGGGGAAAGAGTCGGGACTTTCAGGGTCCTCGTGCTGGAGCAGAGAGGCGACGTCGGGCGCCCGTGGAGCAGGAGCGGGGAGGAGGGTTGCCGTGGGAGCAGGCAGGAACAGGGGTGACTCGGCGGCGAGGGAGGGGGGAAGTGAGAAGGAGAAGGCATGCTCAGAAGGCGGCGGGACTTCTCAGAAGCACTCCAGCCTGGTGAGGGGATTTCTGGCTATGTCTTCGGGGAAGGCTTAGAACGCTTCCCAGAAGGCTGGGAGACTTCCGCGCCTTTGGTAAGTCCTTCTCCTTCTCACTTCCCCCCCCTCGCTCGCCGCCAAGCAAGGCTTTTGGTACGCGTTTGGTGTCCGGGGGACCTTGCCAGGCCTCCCGGGCGCGCCAAAAGCGCACCACGTTGTCGAACGTCTGGGGAGGGTGGACCGGGCGGGGCTGGGACGAGGATAAGTCCGTTCCAGAGCGTTCCGGAACCCTGTGAGAAGGCCGCGGCGCCCGAGATATCCTTCAGAGCAGCTGGATCTCAGAGATTCCTTGATTCATCCTCACCCGAATTTTCTCCTCATTCTGGCTTCATCTTAGTGGAGAGGAGGGTGCTCGGAGCGCGCCGAGGGGCAGGTGGCTCAGCGGGGAGCTCGGCTGGACCTTCAACCCGCGCGACCTCGACCAGGTGCTCCAGGCCCAGCAGAGGATCGAAGTGGACGACAGGACCCTCGGGGGCCCGGGGCAAGCTCGAGGAGTGTCCAGGGGTCCCAGAAGAAACGAGACTGTCCAGCGAAGGATCGGCGGCGAGCGAGGGAGGGAAGTGACAAGGAGAAGGCCTCCTCAGAAGGCGGCGTTTTTTTTTGGTTTCAGAAGTCTGATACTTTTTCTGCGTCTGCGGGAGCGGCTCAGAAAACTTCTCACCAGGCCTGGGGACTCCCGAGCCTTCTAGGAAGGCCCGCCCCTGCTCATTTACCCCCTGGCTCGCCGCCGGTGAAGGAGGGCCCCTGTAGTTTTTGCACTTGGATTTCCTATCGCACGCATCCGCTGTGACCTCTCGCCCCCCCCCCTC